>CM040405.1:70241962-70389462 GCA_022702515.1 Ilyophis sp. 1 JC-2022
TCTGTTCCAGTGTGTGGATGGGCCCTATGGTCTGGTATCTGTTAAGACACTGTTCCAGTGTGTGGATGGGCCCCACGGTCTGGTATCTGTTAAGGCTCTGTTCCAGTGTGTGGATGGGTCCTATGGTCTGGTATCTGTTAAGGCTCTGTTCCAGTGTGTGGATGGGCCCTATGGTCTGGTATCTGTTAAGGCTCTGTTCCAGTGTGTGGATGGGCCCTATGGTCTGGTATCTGTTAAGACTCTGTTCCAGTGTGTGGATGGGCCCCACAGTCTGGTATCTGTTAAGGCTCTGTTCCAGTGTGTGGATGGGCCCTATGGTCTGGTATCTGTTAAGGCTCTGTTCCAGTGTGTGGATGGGTCCTATGGTCTGGTATCTGTTAAGGCTCTGTTCCAGTGTGTGGATGGGGCCCCATGCTCTGGTATCTGTTAAGGCTCTGTTCCAGTGTGTGGATGGGTCCCCATGGTCTGGTATCTGTTAAGGCTCTGTTCCAGTGTGTGGATGGGTCCTATGGTCTGGTATCTGTTAAGGCTCTGTTCCAGTGTATGGATGGGTCCTATGGTCTGGTATCTGTTAAGGCTCTGTTCCAGTGTATGGATGGGTCCTATGGTCGGGTATCTGTTAAGGCTCTGTTCCAGTATATGGATGGGCCCTATGGTCTGGTATCTGTTAAGGCTCTGTTCCAGTGTGTGGATGGGCCCTATGGTCGGGTATCTGTTAAGGCTCTGTTCCAGTGTATGGATGGGTCCTATGGTCGGGTATCTGTTAAGGCTCTGTTCCAGTGTATGGATGGGCCCTATGGTCTGGTATCTGTTAAGGCTCTGTTCCAGTGTATGGATGGGCCCTATGGTCTGGTATCTGTTAAGGCTCTGTTCCAGTGTGTGGATGGGTCCTATGGTCTGGTATCTGTTAAGGCTCTGTTCCAGTGTATGGATGGGCCCTATGGTCTGGTATCTGTTAAGGCTCTGTTCCAGTGTATGGATGGGCCCTATGGTCTGGTATCTGTTAAGGCTCTGTTCCAGTGTGTGGATGGGCCCTATGGTCTGGTATCTGTTAAGGCTCTGTTCCAGTGTATGGATGGGTCCTATGGTCTGGTATCTGTTAAGGCTCTGTTCCAGTGTGTGGATGGGCCCTATGGTCTGGTATCTGTTAAGGCTCTGTTCCAGTGTGTGGATGGGTCCCCATGGTCTGGTATCTGTTAAGGCTCTGTTCCAGTGTGTGGATGGGTCCTATGGTCTGGTATCAGTTAAGGCTCTGTTCCAGTGTATGGATGGGTCCTATGGTCTGGTATCTGTTAAGGCTCTGTTCCAGTGTATGGATGGGTCCTATGGTCGGGTATCTGTTAAGGCTCTGTTCCAGTGTATGGATGGGCCCTATGGTCTGGTATCTGTTAAGGCTCTGTTCCAGTGTATGGATGGGCCCTGTGGTCTGGTATCTGTTAAGGCTCTGTTCCAGTGTGTGGATGGGCCCTATAGTCTGGTATCTGTTAAGGCTCTGTTCCAGTGTGTGGATGGGTCCCCATGGTCTGGTATCTGTTAAGGCTCTGTTCCAGTGTGTGGATGGGTCCTATGGTCTGGTATCTGTTAAGGCTCTGTTCCAGTGTATGGATGGGTCCTATGGTCTGGTATCTGTTAAGGCTCTGTTCCAGTGTATGGATGGGTCCTATGGTCGGGTATCTGTTAAGGCTCTGTTCCAGTGTATGGATGGGTCCTATGGTCTGGTATCTGTTAAGGCTCTGTTCCAGTGTGTGGATGGGCCCTATGGTCTGGTATCTGTTAAGGCTCTGTTCCAGTGTGTGGATGGGCCTTATGGTCTGGTATCTGTTAAGGCTCTGTTCCAGTGTGTGGATGGGGCCCCATGGTCTGGTATCTGTTAAGGCTCTGTTCCAGTGTGTGGATGGGCCTCATGGTCTGGTATCTGTTAAGGCTCTGTTCCAGTGTGTGGATGGGTCCCCATGGTCTGGTATCTGTTAAGGCTCTGTTCCAGTGTGTGGATGGGTCCTATGGTCTGGTATCTGTTAAGGCTCTGTTCCAGTGTATGGATGGGTCCTATGGTCTGGTATCTGTTAAGGCTCTGTTCCAGTGTATGGATGGGTCCTATGGTCTGGTATCTGTTAAGGCTCTGTTCCAGTGTATGGATGGGCCCTATGGTCTGGTATCTGTTAAGGCTCTGTTCCAGTGTATGGATGGGCCCTATGGTCTGGTATCTGTTAAGGCTCTGTTCCAGTGTATGGATGGGCCCTATGGTCTGGTCTCTGTTAAGGCTCTGTTCCAGTGTATGGGTGGGCCCTATGGTCTGGTATCTGTTAAGGCTCTGTTCCAGTGTGTGGATGGGCCCGATGGTCTGGTATCTGTTAAGGCTCTGTTCCAGTGTGTGGATGGGCCCTACAATCTGGTATCTGTTAAGGCTCTGTTCCAGTGTGTGGATGGGCCCGATGGTCTGGTATCTGTTAAGGCTCTGTTCCAGTGTGTGGATGGGCCCTACAATCTGGTATCTGTTAAGGCTCTGTTCCAGTGTGTGGATGGGCCTTATGGTCTGGTATCTGTTCAGGCTCTGTTCCAGTGTATGGATGGGCCCTATGGTCTGGTATCTGTTCAGGCTCTGTTCCAGTGTGTTGATGGGCCCTATGGTCTGGTATCTGTTGAGGCTCTGTTCCAGTGTGTGGATGGGTCCTATAGTCTGGTATCTGTTAAGGCTCTGTTCCAGTGTATGGATGGGCCCTACAATCTGGTATCTGTTAAGGCTCTGTTCCAGTGTGGATGGGCCCGATGGTCTGGTATCTGTTAAGGCTCTGTTCCAGTGTGTGGATGGGCCCTACAATCTGGTATCTGTTAAGGCTCTGTTCCAGTGTGTGGATGGGCCCCATGGTCTGGTATCTGTTCAGGCTCTGTTCCAGTGTATGGATGGGCCCTATGGTCTGGTATCTGTTCAGGCTCTGTTCCAGTGTGTGGATGGGCCCTATGGTCTGGTATCTGTTGAGGCTCTGTTCCAGTGTGTGGATGGGTCCTATAGTCTGGTATCTGTTAAGGCTCTGTTCCAGTGTATGGATGGGCCCTATGGTCTGGTATCTGTTAAGGCTCTGTTCCAGTGTGGATGGGCCCCATGGTCTGGTATCTGTTAAGGCTCTGTTCCAGTGTGTGGATGGGCCCTATGGTCTGGTATCTGTTAAGGCTCTGTTCCAGTGTGTGGATGGGCCCTATGGTCTGGTATCTGTTAAGACTCTGTTCCAGTGTGTGGATGGGCCCTATGGTCTGGTATCTGTTAAGGCTCTGATCCAGTGTGTGGATAGGCCCTATGGTCTGGTATCTGTTAAGGCTCTGTTCCAGTGTGTGGATGGTAAAGGATCAAAAAAGAAGAAAAGGAATTACACAGTTTTTGAAGGTTTCTCAGAGTAGATGCCCCCATTAAAAGTAGGGCTGTGGTGGTGTTGTGATTCCTACATTATCTTCCCATCTTTTTTAAAAACCAGGACAGCAGCGCTCGCGGCTACGTGCCACAAGGACATCTGTGTAAAAAACAAAAAAAAATAACACGCACATTTTCCCAGAGTTTTAAAAAGGTTATGAAGCTAATCTGTCGACCACAAGACCTAACTGCAGGTACAGTGAATGTAGCTCAGGGGGGGGGGGATCTCACGCGCCAGGGTGGCTTGTGCCCCCGTTTTTATTATTTTGTAACAGTGAAGCACAGTGTAGGCCATGTGACATTCATCCTATGAGTCTCTTTCACGATATACATCCTGGGTGCGTCCCAATACTACAAAAATGCATCCTCCTTTCCTCCACTACCACGTCCTCCTGCCCCTGTCTCAGGGTGGAATACTTGGCCCGATCACTGCATACGCCAGTCAGTCAGTGTGTGCCAGTCAGTGTGCAGCAAGTCAGTGTCAGTAGGTCAGTCAGTCATACAACCAGTCAGTCATTGAGTGTCAGCAAGTGTGTCAGTGTCAGCTTGTCATAGGGCGATAGATATAAAGGGATTTTTATCAAGCAGCTCTATGTGAATCAAAATGAGTGTCTGTTCTTAGTACAGTTTTTATAAGGCCATAAGATTTTCTCCTCCCTGACAACAGCAGTGTTACTAACCAACCACATCTGCCCTTCAGCAACAAGCAACATTTGGGTTTTTACACCATTCACTGGCACTCCCCATCATTAAACCACAATTTATTATTTAGTAATTTATGAGGCATTTTGTTCTCTAAAGTTGAACCTGTGGTCATACCCTAGGGGTGGCATTGCAGTTTTTGTGTTCCTGTAAAGACCAGAGATGACCCATACTACTCCAGTTTCATCTGAAGAGCAGATCTTCTGCTGGCTTTTTGACCTCACTGGTCGATCCATGACTTCTATATGTGTACTGTGGCCAAGATATACAACTTTTCGTTTTTAATGGAGTTAAACTATTCAGCGTTCCTGTGTTCTGGACTTAAGTGCAGATAACACAATGAAGCCGTTTGGCTGGAAACACATCAGTCAGTAATTATGACCTTGGAAGAAACCCCCATCTCTCAAAAGTTATAGGTTTCATGAGGAATCATAATGATACTAAATCACACAGGTACCTGCTTAGCAGGCCGAGTCCAGCAGGCTCATCTGTTTGAATTGGAAAGCTCTGTAAAACCCGGAAATATTAAGTGCTTTTACACCATCCAAAGGATTTTCTAAGCAAAAAAAGATGTTGGCCTACATTGGATGGACTGCTCAGATATACGGTCCAGGCGATAGACGGGCCACAGAGAGTTTACGCTACCGGTAAATATCCAGCAGGTCGACTGTGGCGTTCGGGCAGTTTGCCCATCAGCATGCGATACGCACGGCTTCGGTGAATCAACCGACCAAGCCGAGCGATCTCTCCGCAGGGCTTCCGTCTGCAGCGCGTTCACTTCCGTGTGAAAGGGGGCTTTCGCTCAACGTTCCCGCTCAACGTTCCCGCGCACCGCCCCGAGCAGAGGCCGCCACAGCGCTGGAGAGGGAACGGCTTTCCGTCTCTGCTCCGGCGTTCTCCTGCCAGGATTCTGACCCACTCGCTGGCCGAAGATTCTAAAATCTATCTTCCTTTATCTTTGGACTGTTATTTTCTTTTCTTGGGGGCCTGGTGTTGTTTTTTTAAGCCACGAGATTCTGTCCATCTGAATACTTTTTTTTAAATCACATGTATCGACCATCTTTATATTTCTTGGAAATTGTAGAGTTATTTTATTTTATTTACCATGGGATCATTATAGTGGTGCGTCTTCTGAATTTAGGATGAATATCAGTGTTATGTGCTTCTTCGGCATTAATACAGAAGTGCTCGCTGTAGTATAATGTCGAGCCTGGCAGAGTATCAATATCCTGGAAATTATCTTCAATATTGTGCTGCATGTGTGTATTTAAGTATATAATTCAGCACTGGTACACTATCATTTATGGATGTTTATAATTGCGTTTACTACGAGCAGGACTTATCTTTCAGTGGTGTAGTTTAGGGTTACAGAGGTCACGTCTAGACTTTGGAACCTGGCGTATTCTAACCTTCCATTTTAAAAACGATGAACGCACAATAACACCACATTGTCATAATCTCTTCAGCAGGCCCACCCTAAGAACCAAGGTCACACGCCATGCCTTTATATGAGGGTATATGCTCTGTACACACAGGTTGAGGACGCATGGTGTCCAGCCTGCAGGCCATCATCGAGGACTGCGGCATTCCCTGCTATAACTGGGCCAGAAAAACAGGAAAACCATTCCGAATAACCGATGCGGAAAATCGGGAAAACCATTCCGAATAACCGATGCGGAAAAACCATTCCGAATTTACCACAGCTGTAACTGCGGCATAGCGGCAGGAAGATGATGCAACTCGGAGACAAAATAAAACGTCAGCTTCCCTCAAACTCTCAAGTCTCCAAAACCCAGTTTTTCATGAGCTTTTCTCTCCCTCTCAACACCCAGGCCTGAGATTTCACTCAATCTGAGATAAAGCTAAATAGCTTTGTTTTATATTATTATTACTCTTATTGTTATTAACGAAGCACATCACTCAGGAACAGACCTAAGGACTCTGACTCCCCGGTCAACAGAACTTGATGAACACAATTTTGGACAAGCCAGACAGTGTGAACAGAGTGAAGGACAGAGAGACTGGAGTGAATGAGATAGAGGAGAGAGACTAGAAGGAGAGAGAGAGAACAGAGGATGAGCACAGTGAAGGAAGAAGAGAAGGAGAGACTGGAGTGAAAGAGAGATGAGAGGATGAGCACAGAGAAGGACAAATAGAAGAGAGAAAGGGGGAGTGAGACAGGGAGGGATTGAGAGAACTTGTCCTTGTATCTTGATTTTTTTATCCTTAATTCATTATTTTTCCCCCCAGTTATACCAATTCTGTCTTGTGCCATTTCAATGTCATGCTTTAGCCACAGTGTCACACTCAGTCATGCCAATAAAGCTTGAAGTAAAAATTGAAACTGAGAGACAAGAGAGGGTCCAGCAGAACTAGTTCAGGGAAAAGGGCCGAGCTGAGAGACCCCCAAATCCTCCCAAAACTGGGGCACCTGCGAGAACGAGGGGCGATATGTCCCTGTGCTCTGGGCCAAGAGGTGTGAGGGGTGTGTGCGAGAAAGTCTGCAAATGGGTGTGTGAGCAGGTGTGTGAGTGAGTGTGAGTGTGTGAGCTGGTGTGCGAGTGAGTGTGCAAGCAGGTGTGTGAGTGAGTGTATGAGCAGGTGTGCGTGTATGAGCAGGTGTGCGAGTGAGTGTGTGTGCGAGTGAGTGTGCAAGCAGGTGTGTGAGTGAGTGTATGAGCAGGGGTGCATGTGACTGTGTGAGCAGGTGTGCGAGTAAGTGTGCAAGCAGGTGTGTTAGTAGTGTGCGAAGAAGTGGGTGAGCGGGTGTGCAATCAGGTGTGAGTGTGCAAACCAGTACATGAGCAGGTGTGTGAGCGGGTGTGCAAGCCAGTGCATGAACAGGTGTGTGAGTGATTGTGGGAGCGGGTGTGCAAGCAGGTGTGAGTGTGCAAGCCAGTGCATGAGCAGGTGTGTGAGTGATTGTGTGAGCGGGTGTGCAAGCAGGTGTGAGTGTGCAAGCCAGTGCATGAGCCGGTGTGTGAGTGATTGTGTGAGCGGTTGTGCAAGCAGGTGTGGAGTGTGCAAGCCAGTGCATGAGCAGGTGTGTGAGTGATTGTGTGAGCGGTTGTGCAAGCAGGTGTGTGAGCGGGTGTGCAAGCCAGTGCATGAGCCGGTGTGTGAGTGATTGCGTGAGCGGTTGTGCAAGCAGGTGTGAGTGTGCAAGCCAGTGCATGAGCAGGTGTGTGAGTGATTGCGTGAGCGGTTGTGCAAGCAGATGTGAGTGTGCAAGCCAGTGCATGAGCAGGTGTGTGAGTGATTGTGTGAGCGGTTGTGCAAGCAGGTGTGAGTGTGCAAGCCAGTGCATGAGCAGGTGTGTGGGTGATTGTGTGAGCGGGTGTGCAAGCAGGTGTGTGAGTGAGTGTGTAAGAGGGTGTTTTCCATGCCGGATGCAGTTTGAGGGCCCTCCCCCTCTGCAGAAGCACAGCTCAAGACCTGCTGCTCTTACAGGGGGTTTCATCATTACCGCAGAAATAAAGAATTAATGCAACCTGCACACACACACACACACACACAACCTGCACGAACCCCCCCTGCAGCTTCCTAACCAGAGCCTATCACACACACACACACACACACACAACCTGCACTAACCCCCCCTGCAGCTTACAAACCATTGCATATAAAACACACACAAACACACATAAACAACCTGCAATAACCCCCCCCCCCCCCCCCCCCTGCAGCTTCCTAACCAGAGCCTATAACACACACACACACACACACACACACAACCTGTACTAACCCCACCTGCAGCTTCCCAAACAGAGCCTAACACACACACGTCGCTCGCAGACACACACGTGCACACGCGCACACACACACGCGCACATAGCACGCGCACACACGTGGAAATGGACAAGCACACACACACACACACACATAACGCCATGTTACTCCCACACAACTCGCAACTCACCAAACTTGTTTAGCTCCTGTTGCTTCAATGACAAGACACCCCCCCTCCCTACCACCCCCCAGACACCCGCCTGAGCATCAGCAGAGACACCCAATTTAAACTCAGCCCCACCCTCCATTCCGACCCGAACCCCAAAAGGCTCCTTGTGCAAATCCCGCTATTTCCGCTGTGCTGAGGTGAATAACAAAAAGGTGTTATTGTCATCTCATAAACATGAGATACAGAGAGAGGAGGCGGGGGGGGGGGGCTGGTAAAGGACTGAACCCGACACACACACAAACGCATGCGCACACACACCCACTCACACGCAAGCACGTGCGCACACACACACACACACTCATACGCAAGCGTGTGCCCACACACACACACACACACATGCAAGCGTGTGCACACACACACAGTCCTGTATTCATATATTTGTGGGGACGTCCTAAATCTAACCCTTGTATTCCTATCATTATTGGGACTTCCTAAACCTAACCCTAATCGTAACCCTAGCCCTAACCCTAAACATAACCTTTGACCCCTAATCCTAACCCTAACCATAATTGTAACCCAACCCCTAATGCTAAAATAAAAAAAACACACACATGCACACTCTCTCACACATACACACACTCTCACATACACTCTCACACGCAGTGCGTGTGCACACAAACACACTAACACATACACACACACACACTCTCTCACATGCAAGCGTGTGCGCACACAGACACACTCACACATACACACACTCTCACACACATGCACGCACACACACATACACACACACACACACTTACACATGCAAGCATGTGCGCACAAACACACACATACATACATACACACGCTCAAAATAAAGGACACTCTGTACCAATCCGGCCCAAATGCAGTCCAAAAAATTTGATGGTGGGGGTTGACACAATGGGCCCCGGATAACAGAAAGCAGGTCAGTCTCACAGGTCACAAGTCACAAGTCATGAGGAGAAGGCCTGGCAGTCATTTTTACAGGTAAATCAATTAAACAAACAGGACACCCAATGAAAGAACAGGGCAATACATGACAGATCTCATCAGATAGATGACGTTTCATTTTAATACCTTTTGATACATTCAAAACTCATCTCTTGCTCCATGCCAAGCTGACCCCACCCTCTCAAACCAAGGCACTGGCCTGTCATTGGCAGCCCGGGCTGGTGCTGGCTTTTCATTGGCTTGCATACAAGCTGGTGCTGGCCTGTCATTGGCTGCCCGGGCTAGTGCTGGCCTGTCATTGGATTGCCCGGGCTGGTGCTGGCCATTCATTGGCTTGCATACTAGTTGGTGCTGGCCTGTCATTGGCTTGCACAGGCTGGTGCTAGCCTGCCATTAGCTGCCTGGGTTGTGAGCATGAGGACGAACACCTGGGAGACTCATCATCGCCGTCTTTCATCGAAGTGCAGATGAGAAGGCGCACGGCGCCGGAGCTCGAGTAACAAGTGAAAACACCATCTGTCAAGGGAGGAATCTTTTCTGTACCTCAGCACTTTAGGAAATGCCTTGAAGACAAAAGACTCATGTTCTCCATCCCTGCAAATCCCACAGTTGTCTTTTTTTATTTTTAAAACAAGCCCCACATCAGCAAGAAAAAGAATACAGCAAATAGTGCCCTGTGGCATTGGTCAGCTTTTCATATATATTAAAGAGGGAGACAGAGAGATAGAGAGAGACAGAGGAAGAGGAAGAGAAAGAGTGAGATAGAGAGAAGAAGAGAGAATGCTAAAGAAAGAGAGAGGCGGATTGGAATAGAAAAATAATAAGACTGCCCGTGTAATAAATTGCAGCACGTAAGATTTGAAAGCACAGCAGAGAAACCTCCACCACCACATGTGTGTAACCTACTTTTAGGGCCCAGATCAGATTCTCTTTAACATGACACTGTCTTATCATAAGAAGTGTATGACTCCTCAGTCATAACTCAGACAAAACTCAGAGGGACCTCAGACAAAACTGTGGCAAACAGAGACCTGTTCAACCTCCCTGTGGCTGGCAATGAACAGTGACAGAAAAACACACAAAACAAGCCAACAATTAAAATAAATAAATAAATAACAACAAAAGCTTCCAGTGACAGACAGATGTCCATGCTTGCTGATCAAAACCATACAGAGTTAGTGAATATACATTTTAATGTTCATTTTATTTCCTTTTATTTTTTTTTGGGGGGGGGGGGGGGGGGGTAATTTAACATTTCCAAGCTGATAGCAAATTCACGGAATCTCGTCGACATTCTGGTAACCACGGTTACTTAAGTCCCTTTTTAGGTCATCCTTGAATGCCTTTCGATTATAACACGGAAATACCCTTCAAAAATAGTGAGACAACATGGAAGGATAAAGCAGAGCCCCCCTCCCAAAGAAATCACTTTCAATACTGCGCACAGATTTAGCCCGCTGAACCTTTCAGAAAACATTTTATCACAGGTCTGCTGAATCCACATCCACCTTACAAGCACATCCCTAAATTATGATTATGAACCTGCATCCCTAAAGCAGGTTTTTTTTTTTGCGCGGTAGCATTGTAAGGTGATCTGCCGGACATGGTTGCTCGCTGCTAATAAACATCATCGATCCTTATCCTCGCGCCAGACCTTTGTCCGCTGGTGCCATGTTGCCATGGCACCCCCATGCCTTGTACTCGCAAACGTCAAAATTCAACGTTGTGATGAATCAGCATCTCCCAACACTCTATACCCGAAGCACAATGCAAAACATAACTACTTTGTTGTTTTCCCTCCAACTCACCAACATGTCAATAACGCTGAAGGTAAATTAGGAGAACTGGTTAAATTAATCTTGCCAGCTTGTCGATTTGCGACGCGATGTATAGGCTACATTTTTTTTAAAGCAAGTCGACAAAAGCGAACGCGGCTCATGTAAAGCTGATGAGCAAGAACCAGACATTCTGAGCAAGAAATGTCGCTGAAATGTCAGTTAATACTGGTAAAGCTGGCGCATTTGAAACCAGTGGCCAGTCAGCTAGTCCTGGCTTGTTGCGTTCCTACACCAAATTATGACAGGCTAGCAAACAAGCTAGCTTTAGTGTTCGCAGCTAGGGACGGAATGTCACTGGACGTTTTTAACCCACAGCAAGTCACTATCTAGCTATAACATTAGTATCAGCACAAAATTATCTGGACATTTAGCCAAGTTACACACTAATGTCAATAGGAACCCAGTAGCCTACGGGAAGAAAATGTGTAGCTAACCTTACCTCTTTAGAAAACAAGGCAGCCAACCTGTCCTAGTGTGGCGATTGCAGCACGCAGTGTGGGGTTTACGCACGGCGTTTAGCGCGCACGGGTTCTGATCAAACAGCAGGTTTCTTCAACTCCTTCTGGCTCGGTATCTAGCGCCAGATAACTAACTAGCTCGCACATTTCTCGCCATCTCTTGCACCGTATCCGCGCTGCCTAGTGCGCTGTAGTCTTTTGTCGGTCAGTCGCGCCAGCAGTGGCACCTGAGTGGCAGCTGAAGCAGGGCAGGGATTCCCCCGCGGACTGATTTCTCGAGCGCCCAGCTCAGCTAACCAATATTGTAAGCTCAGTTTTAAAGTCTTTGATAAAAGCGCCCGTTCTCTACATTCGTGAGTGCCCTTCGCTTTGCATGGCTAATGACCCGATGAATCAGCATGCCCAGTTACATCTCTCTCTCTCTCTCTCTCTCTCTCTCTCTCTCTCACACACACACACACACACACACACACGCGCATATCGGCATGTCGGTCGCTGGCCAGCAAGCCTACACAGACACAGTATGCGAGAGGGGAAAGCACCGGCGCGCGCGCATAGCCTACTCAGCAAAATATCTATTCAACAGAACTCCTTTAAATTAACGTGTCGTGACTCTTCGATATTAAGATGCGGTTTGACTCACCGAAGTCAAGGAGGGCACGCTTTCGCACCACCGGGGGGGTCCAATATTAAGTGTTATTTTTGTTTTGTTTTGTTTTTTAAAGTTCCTTCTATTTCTGAGTCATTTGTAAAATTTACCTCCTCGCCTTCTCCTTGTTGATTTCTCTCTCTTGTCCTGGAGCCAGACGTCATATGATGTTTGGTCACGTGGTTTCATTCATGAAGGACTACGCAACTGGCAAAAAGGTTTAAAGGTGCAGGGGAACATTTTTCTTCTTAAAAAACGGACATTCTTTCAAATTACATTACAAAACACACTCTTTAAAGGGACAGTACCCGCAGGCGGGCGACTTTGCTGCATATGAATGCATACTACGAGTAAATTCCCGACCACATGAACAGGCACCACTGAGTATATACTGGGGGTAAAAAAATATATACTTTTTTTAAAAAATTTAGCTGGGAGCACAACAGCGCCAAACGCGGTCGCTACGGGCGGTCACACCTGCATTCGGACTGAGCGGACCGCGACGATTGAACTGCCTTAATTGGGCACCTCCGGCGCACCTTAACACGACCCATGACCGCACTTTGCAAGAATCTCTTAAAGTGGCCTTGCGACGAATCAGTTACGATCGTTTTTCAGTGACTCTAAACAGTGTTAAGACAAGCAGTCGTTCACAGCGCTTTGCCTCAACAGGTATCTAACGGTATTTTTTCTGTGAGCTGGAAACCTGTTGTTTCAAATGCTCGTGTCCATCATACATTTTGAATCAAAATTTTTGTCCTAATTGCTATTTTCATGTAACATAAATATATATAGACGATAATATACTTACAAATATACAATAGCAGCGCACAGAAAAATAAAATAAAATGTATATTAATGAATAAAAATATCCATTTGCTTGTGGTGAAATTTTTAAATAAATGAAAAGCATTTCATAACTTCTATAGCTACTGGGTGGTGAGCTAACTTTGAGCTAATGCCTTTACATACAAACAAAAATATTGTCATGTGACATGGAGGCAAAGCCACATCTTGACAGATGCGGGAATCAAACCCTGCAGTATGTGCAAGAGCACCAAACATTATATGAATGTTATATGAACATTATATTAACATTTTATGAACATTATATAAATATTTTATGAACATTACATGAACATCTTATGAACATCTTATGAACATTATATGAACATTTTATGAAATTTTTTTGAACATAAAATTAACATTTTATGATTGCGCGATTGAAACAGGACACGACTGAAAGTCCAGTTGCAGAAATTTGCAGGTCACATGACCCAATAACCCAATGTGGTCAATAGTGTGCGGAAATTACACACGTAAATAAACATTTGAGCCACAGCACGGTACTGGAATGTGTGACTTCAATAGCCCAATGATAGCTTCACATTAAAAGTTTCATTCAAATATTAAATTAAAAACAACAACAAAAAGACAGGTGGATTACGCAATCCAAATAATATGAGTTGTGAGGTAGTTTGCCTTTATATGTTGGTGCTCACTAAAGGAGGCCTGTTTTTTAGGGCTTTTCAGCTATATTGGACAGCACAGTGTAGAGAGACGGGAAGAATGGGAGCGAGAGAGAGGGAGAGTTTCAGCTTTATTGGACAGCACAGTGCAGAGAGACGAGAAGAATGGGAGCGAGAGAGAGGGAAAGACACGAGACAAATGTTGCACGGTCGGATTCGAACCGACGATGTCACGGCTCGCAATGAGCATGTGAACAATGCTCTTCCAGGCGACGCCACCGAGACACCGCCACGCGGGCGTGCTCTGGGGCCAAAAGACCATGCACAGTCCAGGAAAGCAACCTGCAGGACTGTATCACTGTATGAAGCCTGGGGACAGAGACTGGCCATTGAACATGACGGGAAGGATGATCCGATCTCTCGCCCCCCACCCCCCACGGTTCACATGCCTCACATTCCGTCATATCTCCTTCTCCACACGTGTGCTACACACATATACTTGCCGTGTTGCTAGTGTGGAGGCAATGTCATGGCACTGAATCTCCACCAGGGTGTTCTAATTGAAATACAATGACGTCCTTTATGGTCACCTGCCACAGGTGATATTCCAGACACCCATACATAATTTCAATGTACTACAAAATATATTTAAATGAAATATAATAAATCCTGTACATAGAAAATATAATGATACATAAACTTCAAAGGAGTATATTGAATATATTGTATATGCAGTAGTGTCTCGAAGTAGGAATAATTTGTCCATATTTTGGAAGTGTTGCAATATCTTGATAATATGTTTTATTTCAACATATTTCCAGTATTCTAAAGTCAGTGTTTTTCATTCCCAAATGCAAAAAGACCTGTGTCACCCATTTCAGTTCAATCAATTTAGGGAAAGGAACTGAAATTCACACATAAACTGAAAAACCCTCAGAGAAAAAATTATTGTAGTTTCTACAATTCCTGAAGTGAATTTCAGTTAACTTCCTGAATTGGTTGCTCAAGGTACTTTCCTTCCCTCGGTGACTACTGAAAGGCAGCTGCTGCCTCCAAGGCTGCAAACAAGTAGCTAGTAGGTATTTCACTCTTGTTCATTCTTAGAAGGACTGCCCTTGTGCACAAGGTGGGTCTATTTCAGAGTGGCGTGTATTTTTACGTATAACTTTATATAACTTTATATAACTTTAATACATGTGGAGGTGGCGGCTGCCTTCCAGTAGTCACTGAGGGAAGGGAAGTACCTTGGGCGAATTGATGTAACTGAAAAGGAACTGACACCCACAAACTGACAATGCACCTGCCGGGAGAGTGCCTGCCTAAGCGTGCGTGAGATCGCCAAACAGCAGCGCAGTGCATCAGAACCCAGCCTTTCCTCTCACCCGTTCTGGCCCGTTACCCCCCTGGGAGCTGCTAACAGCTACAAGGCTATAGGGAAACCATAGCGGTTATTCACTCACGCTGGCAGGAAGTGAGACATCGCTGGCAGGAAGTGAGCCATTGCTGACCAGAAGTGAGCCGTCGCTGGCAGGAAGTGAGCCGTCGCTGGCAGGAAGTGAGCCGTCGCTGGCAGAAAGTGAGCCGGCACTGGCAGAAAGTGAGCAGCATCGAGTTCCACGCAGAACTAGATAAAAAAATTTAAATTCATTCATTCATTCATTAAACAAGATTTCATTTTGAAGGGCAGTGCCCTGCAAATAAGCCCATTCCTGGTCTCTTCCCTCACCCTGCAAAAGTATAAAACAGTTTACCTTCATCATCTTTGTCTGTCCTCTTCTTAATCTTTCTCTTTTTAGTGTAAATAAATAAGTAAATAATCATTTTTTTAAATTTAAAGTTCAGCCCAGAGTATGGCCTGTTCCTGTGAAAGAGCGTAGACACAAGACCCAGCTGGGAGCCCAAACCCGAGCATGTGTGGGTCAGAGCCAGGTGGAGGACGGATCAACACGTGCTACGGTAAGAACCGAAAGGTTGCTGGTTTAAATCCCAAAGCGAACCTGTCAAAGTGCCCTCTAAAAGAAACGTCTCACCTGAATTTGCACATTAAAATACAAGCTGTATCCAGAGGACTCTGTATCCATGGAGATCTAAAAACGAAGAAAAAAAGAAAAAACACACCACCTCTGTTCTGCAGCCGTAAAATGTTAACAAGGATGATAACGGCGCGCCACAGTTTGATGTAATGCTATTCGTCAGCAGCCCTTTAATTCCCCAGGTACCTTTTAATGAGCGATTCTGCAATGCATCTTGGGAAGCCAGCCTTAGCACATCTGTGTGTTTACGACGGCGCTTTGTTTCACGCACGCGCTTGTGTTTGATAGAAAATTTGGGTCACTGGTGTACAGAAAGAAATACCAACATTGTCGCGGTCGTTGTGACACCGGTGTCGGGTTTCACGCCCCCCCCCCGGCTCCTCATTGTTACCGGCACGTTGATGAGGCCTTCAACGTATGAAGCTTTAAATAAAGTCATGCGTTAAGCTAAAGGTTGGGTTCACCGCGTGCCAGTTTTATAGCGGTCGAGAGCAACCCCTATTTCAGGTGTCAGAATCTGAGCATTGTAAACCAAATCAGCTTTTATTCAGCTGGCACAGTTTGCAGCCCGATGCCAAAGTGAGCCAAACCCTGTAAATGAAGCTGAATCTGTCGCAGTCAGACGCATTAAAACTGAACGTTAAGTATACAATACTGGCCCTTTGTCTGCATTGCCATGTCTTCAGCTTGTAGAGGCTCAGTCAGGGCTTAGCTTGGAGAGGCTCAGTCAGGGCTCAGCTTGGAGATGCTCAGTCAGGGCTCAGCTTGTAGAGGCTCAGTCAGGGCTCAGCTTGTAGAGGCTCAGTCAGGGCTCAGCTTGGAGAGGCTCAGTCAGGGCTCAGCTTGGAGAGGCTCAGTCAGGGCTCAGCTTGTAGAGGCTCAGTCAGGGCTCAGCTTGGAGAGGCTCAGTCAGGGCTCAGCTTGTAGAGGCTCAGTCAGGGCTCAGCTTGGAGAGGCTCAGTCAGGGCTCAGCTTGTAGAGGCTCAGTCAGGGCTCAGCTTGGAGAGGCTCAGTCAGGGCTCAGCTTGTAGAGGCTCAGTCAGGGCTCAGCTTGGAGAGGCTCAGTCAGGGCTCAGCTTGTAGAGGCTCAGTCAGGGCTCAGCTTGGAGAGGCTCAGTCAGGGCTCAGCTTGTAGAGGCTCAGTCAGGGCTCAGCTTGGAGAGGCTCAGTCAGGGCTCAGCTTGTAGAGGCTCAGTCAGGGCTCAGCTTGGAGAGGCTCAGTCAGGGCTCAGCTTGGAGAGGCTCAGTCAGGGCTCAGCTTGGAGAGGCTCAGTCAGGGCTCAGCTTGGAGAGGCTCAGTCAGGGCTCAGCTTGGAGAGGCTCAGTCAGGGCTCAGCTTGGAGAGGCTCAGTCAGGGCTCAGCTTGTAAAGGCTCAGTCAGGGCTCAGCTTGGAGAGGCTCAGTCAGGGCTCAGCTTGGAGAGGCTCAGTCAGGGCTCAGCTTGGAGAGGCTCAGTCAGGGCTCAGCTTGGAGAGGCTCAGTCAGGGCTCAGCTTGGAGAGGCTCAGTCAGGGCTCTGCGCGCGCCTCCTGCAGACGCCCGTTCGGCGGGTGCCATTTTGAGAAGCTATGGCAGGTTGCTTCCCAGATAGCAAGGAAACATTGAATCAATGTTGAATTAACATAAGATGAAGCATTGATTCAATGTTGATCTCTGATGTTGATTCTGCGCCCAGGTGCTCGAGTTTACGTTGAATCAATGCATTGAAATAATGTTGAAACAATGTTGATGTTAACAATGAAAATCAACGTAACTGATGTTAAATCAATTTATTATCAATGTAATCTATCTTAGCTCATGATAATAGCTACTGAAATATAAATGCAAACATCTTTATTGATTTTAAACCTCTGCTTAATGGACACAATACATGCAATACTAGTAGGCTAGTTTCATGCTCGTCTAAAATGTTTGTTTTATACTGTTCACAATGTGGGTCGCGGTGTGAGCTGCCATGATGATGTGACATCAAGTTCTTCCTAGTCGGGAGGTCGGGGTTGATTTCCCAATCCCTGATTTCTGACATGGGAACTCCTAGTTGAAAGGGTGTTTCCTACATTTAGTCGGATATCGGGATTCCTAGTTGGAAATTAATAAACAAATGCAGCATTAGCATCACAAATACGTTTTGCTGTTAAGTCTCGTTTTGTTTATTTTCCTACGTCACCCTCGTGGTAGCAACTAGAACTTTGAACTTAATCAATTTAACCAAGAAAAAATAAATTCACTTACCACGTAACATATATACGAGCATAGCCTGTAGGCTACAGCAGCAACCGCAGAAACAGGCAATGAATAATTCTAATGGTTTTTTATTTTAAAATGAAAGTGCACCTGAATCTGATCAAAAATCTATGTTATTCATCAGTATGATGACTTTGGTTGTTATTGTTGCATTGATACAATGTTTCCATTTCAACCTAATACATCGGTGACCATTACCATCAGAAAGTGAATGTTGATTCGACCATTGAAAATTGGTTGATGACCGATACAGATGCTTATAACACAATATCAATGTTGATTGAATACTTCCTCGCTATCTGGGTTTGCTCAGGTGCACTGCAAGCAGCTCTAAGGCTTTACCTTAACTTGCCCCAAACATGGCTCCAGGTGCATTTCAAGAAAAAAAGCAGGCTGCTGTTGAACGAAATAATAATGAAAATAATAATAACCATTATTATTATTATTAAGGTCAAGGTGCTCCTCAGAATAAACAATTAATAAAAAAACATAAAATAAAACAGTTCATAGGCCAACATATATAAAAATTCTGTATATTATAATGCAAGTAAAAACACAGATAGAAACGTAAGACAAACAAAAATAAAAGTACAATTATGAAATGCGTCTTAAAGAAGTATGTTTTCAGATGGCTCTAAAATGCGCAACAGTAGGTGACTCTGATCTGTATTCTATGATAATTTGAATACGAATACGGCCTTGCTGATGTTAATTTGAAGGTTAACTTTTCAGGGAACACCGGGCTGGGCGACTGATTTACAATGAGATCCAAATAGGGGTGAGCGGGATATAAAAGCACCGTGCTTCCCGTTGAATAGCCTACAGTGCGCTGGATTGTGTGGGTAAAATCCGTAGCTCTTGTCCTTGACCTTTCCCTGGGTATACTCAGCTTTTTGCCGCGAGCTGGCGTCGGGGCGGACAACGCGCGCGTTTATGTCGTTCGGAGACGAAATACGCAACAAAAGCCCACCGAAGCCGAGGCGTAATGAGAAGCAAATGAAAGGCGTTGCAGGCAGATTTATCTGCGCGGAGAGCGGCGGGAGCCAGTGGAGGATAACCTTTGGAATAAAAGAAGGATTACTGAAATACTCCACAGCCTTCCCCGAGACCATCTCGAGCACGCAAACAAACAAGAGAGCTCGCGACGGTGTATGGCATGTAAATCGAAAGACCGGGCTAAAACGAGAGTGGAAATCAGAATAAATCCCACCGCCACTTGTCATCGTTTTAAGGCTCACGTGGCATTGTGCGGTTTGATGTAAAACATTATTTTCAACAAACTTTTAAAAATAATAATTTCTTATCTTTTTCCCTCCTCCGAACTCGACTATCTCGACTAAAAGAACATGTTTTTTGTTCTCAAAGGGCGGTCTTGTTGCTGCGTGCATTCCCACTGCACACGCTACGCTTATGCGCCGATTGAGGACAGGTCAGAGGAAGAATAGGCTACCTAAGGTAGAATGTTCGGCCTTGAGGAGGAAACCATTCGACGAAGACACAACTAACAAGCGTTTAATTAAATAAGTTTTAAACCTCACGGCTTCGTCCTACAACCCAAGGACGTGGGGTGAGAGGGTTTCATAACTTTGGCACAATTGTGAAGACCAATTGGCACACAACTCACAAGTGTCATCCAGACCGTTATGGCTTTGCCGGTCAATGCGAACCAAATGATGTCTGTGGGTCTCCATGGCAACCAGGCACGTTTTTCCTCAAACTTTTATTTTTAGCACTGAATGCTCTGCTGGCGGATATTTCGCCAGTCAGCGTGGATCCTGCTAATGTTGTCGGACAGAGCCGACGCTGGCTCTGTCAAATCCACGTTTTTCTCAGTTAAAAACAAAAGGTATAAATCAGAGGTAGGCTAGACCTATGTAGCTAAAACTGAATTGGGCCTAGACTAGCCTACTTTAATTTGTTATATTCCAATAGTTCGCAAACTGCATATTTAAAACTTTCAGTTAAAATAAACCTTAAAATTCTTTCTTAAAATTACCATCCTTGATTTTAGGACGAGATCATCTATGATTAATTAAATCAGACAGGCGTCTATTCAGTCAAAACATAAATATTGAATAAGTACAATCGATAATCTCATTATTACCATGGGTGTGTAAAAGTAATACACTACAAGGTAATAACACGATATTTGTAATGATTAAATATTCATATTGTTATAAATAGCTATGTGTCTTTTATACAGTCAAGCCGGAAAGTCTGAATACCCCTTTCACCTTCTCCACGTTTTATTACATTACAGACATATTCTACAATAGATTGAGTTCATTTTTTGTCTCAAAATTCTACACAAAATAGCCCATAATGACAAAGTGAAAACATGTTTTTTGAAATTTTTGTATTAAAAATCGAAAACTGAAATCTCTCATTTACATAAGTATTCATACCCTTTGCTTTAACATATTTTTAAAGTATCATATTTAATATTTGGTCGCATATTCTTTGCATGCTGTTACTTCCTAAAGTCTGTGACCAATCAACATCAAAATACTCAATATCTTATTTTCAGGTACTGTTACAAGCAATACTATAACCTCTCTGCATTTGACCTGATCTCTATGAGAATCGGGGGGTGAGACTAGATTCAGCTGTAAATTACACTGTCAGCTGTAAGCACACTAGCTTACCCGCCATTAGCACTGCTGTGGAAAAGCAGGAGGTGCTGGCGCATGCTAGCTCACCCGCCATTAGCGCTGCTGTGGAAAAGCAGGAGGTGCTTGGCATGCTAGCTCACCCGCCGTTAGCGCTGCTGTGGAAAAGCAGGAAGTGCTAGGCATGCCAGCTCACCAACCATTCGTGCTGCTGTGGAAAAGCAGGAAGTGCTGGCGCACGCTAGCTCACCCACCATTAGCGCTGCTGTGGAAAAGCAGGAAGTGCTGGCGCACGCTAGCTCACCCGCCGTTAGCACTGCTGTGGAAAAGCAGAAAGCGCTGGCTCGCCCACCATTAGCTACAAGGTAGCTGGCAAGCGGGCGATCCGTGTCACCCAGATTCTAATCCTGGACATTTGCCAGGCATCCCTGAACCAACCAATCAGAACGCAACTCACAGAAAGTAAACAGGAGCAGAACACACAATGGTTGATTGACTTTGCGTTTGTTTTGTAGGGGGAAAAAGAAACATTTGGATGGATGACAAGAAAGAGGAGCTGTACATGATTGTCAAAAAAATCCCTGTGGAACACAACGTAATGCAAAATTAATTCACAAAACAGTAATCCTGTCCTTGGGGAGATTGGAACTGGCAAATGTCTTATGATTTTGTGTTTGTCAACAAAACACAATACAAACGGTGTTTTGTTGGGAGTTGTTTTAAAATTCAACCTATTGCAGCATGCTTAGCTGGAGTTTAAAACCCCTAGACCACAGAACCACAGTACAACTGGAACAGCTATCCAAATCTGTGAAATAAGGACTAACTGTTCCAGTTGTAATGCAGTTCTGCGGTCTAAAGTTTTAAATCTGGGGGGTGGGGGGATATTCACAAAGCAGGAGACGAGTTAATGAGGAGATGAGGAGTGTTAAATATTGGGAGGCACCCTAAGTGTTGGAAACAGAACCCCGAAAACACATCGCCCCCCTGCCACGCACACAGCTAAAAGAAACAGACAAGCGTGCTGATATTCACACGCATCACAAGCGAAGAGACCAACAAAGGCCCATTTTTTTTAGGAGCACGGAAAAGGTCCCTCGCTAATTCAATTACAGACTCATTACTAATTCATCGACTCCATTACACCCAGGTGGAAATAGAGGACACGTCTCCTGGCACCTCCTTCTACCCCCCCCCCCCCCTCTTTCTCTCTCTCTCTCTTCTTTGCAAACAGGGACATTTTCGTCTGCTAAATTATGCAGATGAAGGCATTTAGTAAGATTTACACACTCATGTTTTACAACCTTTTTTGGAGGGTGGGTAGGGGGGGGGGGGTTTGTAAATCAAATGCACCCCCCCACTTTTTCATTGCAGGCCTACCAGTCAAACGGCCCATTTCTCACCACAGGTGCTCTGTACACATTTTAATGAATCCGATGCAAAAGCAGGGTAGAAAAAAATAAGTGAATCAATCAACCAGACAAACAATCTTTATCGGGCTAATAAAACTGTGTTTAGGGCAGGCAGCAATATGTGCACACGTTGGTGTGAAGCTACAACTACACTTACAGACTTATAGAGAATGCCATTTTTTAACATACAGTCAGCTTATACAGCTTGGTATTTACTGAATCAATTCATGTAAAAAAAAAAATCCTTTGTCAAGGTTACAATGGCAGTGCCCCACCTGGGAATCAAACCCGCAACTTCCGATTTACAAAGCTGGTTTAGTGTCCATGGCTAACGTACATCTGGTTTAGCGTACATGGCTAATGTACATCTGGTTTAGCGTACATGGCTAATGTACATCTGCGTTAGCGTACATGGCTAATGTACATCTGGTTTAGCGTACATGGCTAATGTACATCTGCGTTAGCGTACATGGCTAATGTACATCTAGTTTAGCGTACATGGCTAATGTACATTTGGTTTAGCGTACCTGCGTTAGCGTACATGGCTAATGTACATCTAGTTTAGCGTACATGGCTAATGTACATTTGGTTTAGCGTACATGGCTAATGTACATCTGCGTTAGCATACATGGCTAATGCACATCTGGTTTAGCGTACATGGCTAATGTACATCTGGTTTAGCGTACATGGCTAATGTACATCTGGTTTAGCGTACATGGCTAATGTACGTCTGCGTTAGCCGTACGCTAACGCGGATGTCCATCTGGTTTGGCACCATTGTTATCTAGATACATCACATGGATGTTGCATGCACTCGTTTCCTTTCATACATCCCTGAATGTTGTTTGACTCAACTCTACAGGTAATAATCCCAACTCTCCACAACTCTAACAAGCAATAATGCTAACTGCAACAGGCTAATATCAAACCCCTACCCCTGCATCTACAAGCTAATATCTAACCCTACACCCTTATTTACAGGCTAATATCAAACTCTAGACCCAAATGTATAGGCTAATATCAAACCCTCCACCCATACCTACAGGCTAATATCAAACCCAATACCCTAATCTACAAGATAATATAAAACCCTACACCAAAATGTATAGGTGAATATCAAACCCTACACCCTCATTGACAGGATAATATCAAATTTATCTACAGGCCAATATTAAACCCTACATTTTCACGTTTGTTTTGATTGTTAGCTTTTCTGTCTATGTTCGTGTCCATCTCACCTTTATTACAAGTTGTATTTGTGAATCACTCTGGATAAGCAAATCTGTTAAATAAATTAATAAAATTTAAATGTAAACATTTCGGATTACATGCTGCTCAAGACAAGCCGCCCTAATTTGCACAGGGAAGACGCGGACCCCAGCAGACGTTCCAGATTAAAAACGCAGAGCTCACGGTGGGGATTTAGCAGCTTTATTAACATCCCCTACATGTTGTCACATGACCCAGAGCTGGTGGGGAAAGGATTTATCCTCATTGTGTGCTGCCACAGAGTATTAATTATAAAGAACCAAATGCAAAAAAGCAACGGGCCAATAATCTGAACATACAGGTGAGGCATTCGCTAAAATTTCCACAAAATAAATATTAAAAACAATGACAGGTGCATTATGTACACTGTCCATTTGAGAATGTAGCTGACCTGTAAGGCAAGACTATGTTCCAACTGCAGGGCTAATTTTAAAAAATAATATTTTTTTTTAAAAAGTTTATACACATTTGTTAAACCTGGACGTTTTTTGTTGTTTTTAACCTATAACTACTGCAGCAGAAACTGAGGGGCCTGAGGAAGATTCTCAAACACACATAAAATAAAAAATAAAAATATATATATTCATATATTTTTCACCTCATTGATGTCAAAGATACTTTGAAGAAATTGGCCAGCTGTTAGAAGGTTAGTCTCTAAACCGACATTTATCAGGAATTCTGTAACAGGAAGCGATGCAAAGCTGTAACAGCTGTGGACTGGGCCAGGCAGTTTAGGTCTTGTAACCCGGAGCCATTTTACATTGATGAGCATCTCAATTTCGCCACCATGAACCTCCTTAGCAAATCGACAGTGGGGAGTGGAGAGTGGGACGTGTTTTGGGAGAGGGGGGGTTTGCTAGGAGCCGAAGGGTTCTGACCGGGCTCTGTGGCCGTTAGTCAGAGACTTAACTTCTACCCGGTTCATCTTTCCTGATTACAGGAAATACTGATTTTTCAGCTTCTAAATGTCACAGCCAGACACAGATGCTTGGGTCTGTCATAAACATAAACACACACACACACACACACACACACACACACCTAGAGCTTTGGTCTGTCGCATGCAGGCGCAAGAGCTTCTGCATACTAATAGCAGGAGAGAATATTTAGCAAAACAGTCAAATACTACCCTCCCCCAGAGACATGTAAGGTCTAAAAAAATAAAAAATAAATAAAAGCTTCCGGAACAATGGAGGAAGAACTCTGCTCAGTGAACTATCGCTAGCTCTGATGTCACCAGTGATGTCACAGCTGAAGAGAGGAACATAAAGAACAAATGAATTAAGAAAAAAAAATCAGAAAATGAACACTGTACATAACTGAGAAGCACTGGGAAAGGGAAACGTACACAAAGCGGTAGCTTTCAGTCACGCAGTGGTACACTCCATCTACAGTATGCACACAGAGCTTTCTATGGCTGTAAAACTATGATGTACAGAGCGTCAGAACCAGTCCGTATTTAAAACTGTTCATCTGAGCCGAGCTGAGCCTCTGTAGTGAGAGGAACGGGGACGGCTGGTTTGTAGTTAAAGCACTTGTGTGTGTGTGTGTGTGTGTGTGTGTGTGTGTGTGTGTGTGTGTGTGTGTGTGTGTGTGTGTGTGTGTGTTAGTCCGCGTGTGTGTGTGTCAGCTCAGTTCTTCTTCATCCCAGGGTGCTTGTTGTTGAACAGGTTGAGGCCAGCCTTAGGCCCCACCCCCGTCGCGACCACGCCTGGCTGCTGTAGCACTTTATTTAGCGTGGTCTTCTTTATGGCCGCTGGAGAGATCTTTTCCTGGTCGGCTAGAAACTGCAGCTCCCTGAGAGAGAGAGAGAGAGAGCTAATATTCACTGAATGAATAAAACGATAAAATAACTGAGCAAATTAGTGTGCCATTTGGCCATAAAACCAGCCCACTGCAGCAGGCCATCTGACCAGTGAAAAATGACACAGCCTGGCTGTGTACATTACTGTAACGTTGCTCTAACATTACTGTAACATTGCACTCATACTACTGTAACTTTGCCCTAATGAGAGACGAGTTACAGTAATGTTGCAGTAATGTTAATTACTTTCTCATTGACCATTAATGCCCTCTAATGTCCAAAGCCTGATATGACAACGCAAGAGATTAACCTTTATTAACGAGTACTATGCAGCATCGCAACGCCCAAGGAAGAAAGCCATTCTTAATTTCCTCAATTGGAACAGCCAATCACATCTGTGGGCCCTTCGGAACGCCGAAACGTCCGCTGTAAATGTGGGAGGCGCTAACGCACGCATGTGCGTGCGTGGGAGGAAGGGGGCGGAGCCTACTTGGTCCTGATGCAGGATGCCTCCACGGCGTTGATCAGCAGGCTCCGGAACCCTCCGCTCTCCAGGAAGTGCAGGGCGTGGATGGTGGCGCCCCCTGGGGAGCACACGTTGTCCTTCAGCTCCCCGGGGTGCATCTCTGAGTCCAGCAGCATCTTCGCTGCACCCTGGGAGGGGGGGGGGGGGGGATTGCAGGTTCAAATCCTCCTCATGCCACTGCTGTTGCCCATTTTAGCTCAGGGTTTGTGCCAAACAGCCCAGGTTATGAAACGCATATAGAATATGGCAACATACGGATATGAATATGTATAGATGTCGATAAATTAGCTAAGCTATAAGTTAATGGTGGCTGCAAAGGAATCAACAGATAATTATGACTATGATAGTGGACAGGGGTACGGGGGTACAGGGGATATTGGGGTACAGTTCAGCGATGACGAGGACTGAACAGGACAGGGACAGAGGATTGGGATGGGGGGGAAGGGCAGACTGATAGTGAAAGGGGTAGAATAGAAGCTGTACGGTGTGTGTGTGTGTGTGTGTGTGTGTGTGGGGGGGGGGGGGGGTACAGATGGGTGACTGACCAGCAGAGCCTGCGCTCCAAGCCTGACCGCCAGTCTCCGGGGCAACCCCATCTTCACCCCGCCATCCGCCAGAGCGTCCAGCGCTGTGAATGCCTGCAGAAACACACACATATAAACAACACGCACGCACATAACACACGCACATATAAACAACACACACGCACATAACACACGCATATTAACAGCACGCACACACGTATATTAACAAGCATTAACAAGCACAAATGAACAATAAACACACAATTATCAACAACATGCACATATACACACACACAGCAACAACACGCACACACACACACACATATTAACAGGCACATACATGTACATATTAACAACACGCCCAGTGCTGGATCTATAGTCCTCAGTCTGTAGGTAAATGACAAATCCTAGATGGGCTCAATTGCCAGTCCTCCTCATTATGCATCCTCGTGTTCTAACTACATTTAAGTGAAGTGACCCTTGACCCCCCCCTGGTGGGCGGGGCTTACGTAGGCGGGGCCACTGCCGCTCAGGCCGGTGACTGCGTCGATAAGGTCCTCCTCCACCTCTGTGCAGAAGCCCACGCTGCCCATCAGCTGCTCCAGCAGCTTCCCATCCTCCACCTCGGCATGCGTTCCCGTGGCGTACACCGTCGCCCCCTCTCTCACCACCACAGGAGTGTTCGTCATGCACCGCATCACCTTAGGGAAGGGGCGGTACTGCAGCAGCTTCTGTGATTGGACCAGGGAAAAGAGGGGCGGCGGTTAGGGTCACACCCCTTTCTCACACACACACACACACACACACACACACACACACACACACACACACACACACACACAAAACCCAGGGTTGACAGGGGATATTGAACCCTCATTTGACCTGTTCACACCACATTTCGGTCATGGGTATGTGCCGGGTCCTTGCTGTTCATACAAAACACGGGTCACGTTTTGCCGTCATTAAAAGCGGACGTCAACTTGCTGGAAGCCCATTCTTTCCTGCTAATACAGCGAGTTTGGTAGCCAGCTGGCTAGCGGTGCGATGTAGTTTCTCCATTACGCTGGCTTAACCCAGTACGTTAGCTCCTGAATCTATAGCCCACTGATGTGCTCCGAATCTTGCAAATGTTTTTTATGTAAAACCTGTCACAACATTTTAAGTATTATTTATTATTTAATATTTCCCATTATATATTTATTTGTGGCACACACAAAAAAATCCTATTAAAATCCTCTCCTTTCGTGAATCTAGTTGCGAATCCAGCTGGCGAAAATGAAGATTATTCCTGAGTTGTCAGGTTCTAATATACATTGACATGAATACGGTTTCCATCATTTATATAAAAGTTTTGGAAAACATTGTTTCTGCATGAGGGCAGTTGTAAGACTTGGAGCACCACACTCTGCCGTCGATTCAGGAAATTTGGCCCGAGCCGCGTCGAACCCGCAGACCCGGGTGGGATAACGCGGGCTGACCCATTCAAACAGGGGTTTTGACCAGGTCGACGCTTTGGTGTGAAAGGGGTAGGAGTTAGCTAGCGATAATAGCACCAAGTCAACAGAGTAACTGAATAGCAAGTTAGCGACCAGACCACTGTAGCAGGAGAGGGAGAGAGATGGATGACAGGGAGAGTGAGAGACAGCGATGGATGACAGGGAGAGCAGGAGAGAGAGATGGATGACAGGGAGAGCGGGAGAGAGAGATGGATGACAGGGAGAGGGAGAGACAGCGATGGATGACAGGGAGAGCAGGAGAGAGAGATGGATGACAGGGAGAGCGGGAGAGAGAGATGGATGACAGGGAGAGGGAGAGAGAGAGATGGATGACAGGGAGAGGGAGAGAGAGAGATGGATGACAGGGAGAGGGAGAGAGAGAGATGGATGACAGGGAGAGGGAGAGAGAGAGATGGATGACAGGGAGAGGGAGAGATGGATGACAGGGAGAGGGAGAGATGGATGACAGGGAGAGGGAGAGAGAGAGATGGATGACAGGGAGAGGGAGAGATGGATGACATGGAGAGGGAGAGAGAGATGGATGACAGGGAGAGGGAGAGAGAGAGATGGAGGAGAGGGAGAGAGAGAGATGGATGACAGGGAGAGGGAGAGAGAGAGATGGATGACAGGGAGAGGGAGAGAGAGATGGATGACAGGGAGAGGGAGAGATGGATGACATGGAGAGGGAGAGAGAGATGGATGACAGGGAGAGGGAGAGAGAGAGATGGATGAGAGGGAGAGAGAGAGATGGATGACAGGGAGAGGGAGAGAGAAGGAGTGAAAGGGGGATAATGGAGGGGAGAAAAAGGAGGGGGGGGGAAGAGAGGAGAGAAAGATGGAGGGTGGGTACCCTAGGGTCTGAATAGAGATCGCCTGCCTTGACAACCACCTCACCTGGTACACCTGCACTTTGACACGGACCCAAGTGAGCGCGCTGCCACACCTGATCACACACACACACACACACACACACACACACACACACGACCGGCACACCTGTGCACTGCGTCAGAACACCTGGGCATACCTGATACTCGCATGCAGCTTTGGAAAAGGCTGTCGATGTAGTGGAACATTCTAAAATAATGTGGACAGGTACAGCTGTGTGGACAGGTAGAGGTGAATGTGGACAGGTACAACCATGTGGACACATACAGGTGAATAAGGTGGAAACTTTCCATGAGAATTAACGGAAATATATGGGAATTAACGGGAATAAACTGGAAATGTTGGCGTTATTTGTACGAGCTCTTTACCTTGTCATATGCAGACATAAATATAAACATTTTGTTTTGTCAAAACATCCATGCAAACATTTGTGAGTAGAACTGGATTAATTTAATATTTCAAAAGTCACTATAAATTGCTTAAGATTAAGTTTTCGTTAATGTCTGTGGTCTAAATGAATGGGGAAGTCACTTGACAGTCACTTGACAGTCACTTGACAGTCACTTGACAGTCACTTGACAGTCACTTGACAGTCACTTGACAGTCACTTGACAGTCACTTGACAGTCACTTGACAGTCACTTGACAGTCACTTGACAGTCACTTGAGTACTCTATGGAAGAATGCACAGTGCAGGGTTGAAATTCAACTGAATTCACATTAAATTTGGTTGTTTTAACCAAAGCATGCTGCAAGATCTAGAATTGCAGTTGTGTATTTTCCAACTAAATTTTAGTTATAGGCTAACTTTTACAAAAGAAATTGGTCAAAATTTCCTAAATTCCCAGAGCTTAACTTCCCATGGTAAATTTCCGGAAGGTTTCCAGAAATTTTCCGTGCCTTGTAACCTGCCCCCTCCCATCCCGGATCAGGAGTACAAGGGTAATAACAAAAACAACAGGGAGGGAGGGAGGGAGGGAGAGAGAGAGAGAGAGAGAGGACAGAATGAAAGGAGAGCATAGTTGAAGAAAACGAGAAGACAACCAGAGATGGAGAGAAAGAAAGGAGGAAGGGCAGATGGAGGGAGAGAGCGGCTGAGGGGCAGATGGAGGGAGGAGAGAGCGGCTGGGGGGCAGATGGAGGGAGGAGAGAGCGGCTGAGGGGCAGATGGAGGGGCAGATGGAAGGAGAGCGGCGGAGGGGCAGATGGAGGGAGAGAGCGGCGGAGGGGCAGATGGAGGGAGAGAGCAGCGGAGGGCAGCGCACAGACCTTCTCGATGGAGCTGATGGTGACGCCAGCGGCACAGGAGATGATGAGGTGGCGGTCCTCGATGTCAGGCCCGATCTCGTCCAGCACAAAGGGGATGATGTGGGGTTTCACCGCCAGGAACAGCACGTCACTCTTATTGGCCGTCTCCTTGTTGCTCGTCGTAAAATTCACCCCCATTTTCTGTGCCGGGGGCGGGAGGGTGGATGGCAGACGTCAGTTTTGGGGATTCAGTGAGAAACCCCCCCCAGTGGAGCATCCCGGTGGTATACTCACCCTCAGTCCAGACACTGTTGGGAGATCTGTGTCTGGTGAGCTGGCTGTGATCCTATGGGTGGCGATTACCCCTATGGGAGAGAGAGCAAGAAAAGTGAGTGAATGAGTGAGTTAGCGAGTGTGACTGAGTGAGCGAGTGAGTGAGAGTGACTGAGCGAGCGAGTGAGAGTGACTGAGCGAGCGAGTGAGAGTGACTGAGTGAGTGAGCAAGAGTGACTGAGTCACCGAGTGAGAGTGAGTGAGTGCAAGAGTCATAGTGAGAGTGAGTGAGTGCAAGAGTGATAGTGAGAGTGAGTGAGGCCGTGTCCGAATCAGCACTCTTCCACACTATTGAGTAGCCTTGGTGAGTAGATAGGGCGAGAAAGTCGAGTAGGCAAAAATATTTCAAATTTAAATATACTTGAAACACCCGGATGACACACTTACTTCCGAGATTTCGCTGAGTACATTCGGGAGCACACTTTTGAAGAAGTACGCGAACATGTTGGTCACATAAATATGACGCGAAGCTTCGTTTTTAAAAAATGAGACGCCGCTTCGCTGACGTTTTCCTTCAGATACAACAAAAACAACATGTGACATGGCAGCGCAAGGGTGGGATGCAGGGTTGCCAGATAATTTTTGCTTTGTGCGTGTTTTGCAGCTTTTCATTTTTACCTGTGACTGCACTTTGAAAGTATCCCAATTTAGCTGTAAAACCGCAGACATGGCAACACTGGTGGGACGTCTTATGACCTGTTTATGACACTTCCACAGTACGGTTGGAAAATAGTATGGTGGATATTTTTTGACAGCTACACGGTGCACATTAAACAGCACACTTCTGCCAGTGCACAGTACGCAGGAGACAGGACGCAGTAGATATGGCTCTGATTCGGACACAGTGCACTGTACGCAGGAGACAGGATGCAGGAGACAGGACGCAGTAGATAGGGCTCTGATTCAGACACAGTGTACTGTACACAGGAGACAGGGCGCAGTAGATAGGGCTCTGATTTGGACACAGTGCACTGTACGCAGGAGACAGGTCGCAGTAGATAGGGCTCTGATTCAGACACAGTACGCTGTACGCAGTAGACAGGACGCAGTAGATAGGGCTCTGATTCGGACACAGTGCACTGTATGCAGGAGACAGGGCGCAGTAGATAGGGCTCTGATTCAGACACAGTACACTGTATGCAGGAGACAGGGCGCAGTAGATAGGGCTCTGATTCAGACACAGTAGACAGGACGCAGTAGACAGGACGCAGTAGACAGGACGCAGTAGACAGGACGCAGTAGACAGGACGCAGTAGACAGGGACGCAGTAGACAGGGACGCAGTAGACAGGGACGCAGTAGACAGGGACGCAGTAGACAGGGACGCAGTAGACAGGGACGCAGTAGACAGGGACGCAGTAGACAGGACGCAGTAGATAGGGCTCTGATTCGGACAGTGCACTGTACACAGGAGACAGGGCGCAGTAGATCGGGCTCTGATTCAGACACAGTACACTGTACGCAGGAGACAGGACGCAGTAGATAGGGCTCTTATTCGGACACAGTGCACTGTACGCAGGAGACAGGGCGCAGTAGATAGGGGTCTGATTCAGACACAGTACACTGTACGCAGGAGACAGGGCGCAGTAGATAGGGGTCTGATTCAGACACAGTACACTGTACGCAGGAGACAGGTCGCAGTAGATAGGGCTCTGATTCGGACACAGTACACTGTACGCAGGAGACAGGGCGCAGTGGATAGGGCTCTGATTCAGACACAGTACACTGTACGCAGGAGACAGGGCGCAGTAGATTGGGCTCTGATTCAGACACAGCCTGATTCAGACACAGCCTGAGTGATAGTGATAATGAGTGAGTGAGTGAGTGAGTGAGTGTGTGAGTGTGTGAGTGTGTGAGTGAGTGAGTGAGTGAGTGAGTGCCACGTCACAATATTGTGGGATTGTAAGTATGTTGGTGCTTTAGTTGCTAAAAGTTAGTCTGAACAAGCCAATGGGAAACTAAGCCGCCCGCGCGGGCAGTGCTGAGATTCTTCCTTTACAGCCCATGTTTAACAATGTACGGCCGAGGGGCCCTTAACCTCTGACACAGGTCTACAAGTAGGTCACGGTCATGAGCTTACCGGCGGCGGTGAATCCTTTCACCAGCGCGTGGGTGAGTTGCCCCGCTCCAATGAACCCCACACTCATTCCACATATATGGCTGCCCTGTAAACAATAACCCAACCAATAAGAACAAAAAATAAATCATTCAGATTTGATTTAAAAACGCATCCGCCCAGCTGCGTGACAATATTTTCTAATACATTTTAGATTTGCATTCCCTCTCAGAAATAAAGAAACAGTGGCGGTATGATTTTGTTCTTTAAGAAACAAATTTCCCAAATGTATCCTGAAAATACAATAATGTTATATTAGGGTACTAATTAGTGCCTTTTACGAGCAAAAAAAGGTACAAATGAATTATGTATTGCTAGCTAGAGGTGGAGATAGAGGTGTGTATAGACCCTTTCACACATGGAACACACAATATACTGTGTGTATAGCCCCTTTCACACACGGAACACGTAATATTGTCAAGTTCAATTATCCAGGTTAGGTAGTGGACTGGTTTTCCCCGTTCACACACAGGTCTCCTATATACATAGAAATTAGAGTCTGTTCATACATGAACGTCTGAACCATCCAATCTAACGCAGGACAAATGTTAACGTTATGCAAGTGTGTCTTCAAAATAGCCAGATATTCTGCTGAATAATAGTTTTGCCAGAGATGTAAATCCTACATCACACAAAGAATAATAGTTTTACAATACAAAACTTAGTTATCTTTAACTAATATAGCTCAGATATATGATCCCAAATAGCCAACATCAGATAAACAATGGAAGCGTGGTTTATCAGCTAAAAATCAATACTTATATGAGCCATTGTTTTCAGCAAAAAAAAATGCAAATTTTTTGCATAAAAAATAATTATGTTAGCCAAGTTACCCTGCTGAAAATTCCATCTTAAACCAGCCTAAATGGGTCACACTGGTTTAAGCTGTGTTCAACACTTCTAGCTGGTTTTAGCTGTTTGACCAGTGTATCGTAAACTAATCCACCTACTTTGACCAGCCATAGACCAGTTATGACCAGCTAGAAGTGTTGAAAACACAACTTAATCCAGTTTAGAATTGCAGATGGCCTTAGCTGGAATGTTCAGCAGGGATTTGTGGAGCTAGCCAGCTTGCTACATTGGGGAAAAACGAAAATTTTAAACTGGAAGCGCCTGACACTGATGTTTACCAGGGAGAAGAATTGCATAGCGCACAAGCAATTTGTTAAGCAATGATGACAATTTAGGTAATGACATTCTTACAATAGACAAAGCCATGTCAAGCAAGGACAGTTTACTCCCGTTTATTCCATTCCTAAAATAAATGTTTCCCTCACAAAAATCACCAAATGCAGCTCCTTCTATGTGCAAAGTGCTCATATTTGAGCGTGAATTGTTGAGGGCATTTTCAGTAAAATTATTTATTCAAGAAATTTTGATAGAAACAAAAGGTTTTGCGCAAGAATGTCAAACTTTTTTTTCTTGCTTTATCCGGGAATATCACTGCTTTTGTTCACACTAGAGCAGTGGCAGAAGATTTATGCAAATCGTTGCCTAGTATAGGTTCTGAGTCCTGACCTTGGACGGTGGAATGGGCAGCAGACGCGTCAAAACATTTTCAAGAGCAAATTAGCGGTGTAAAATAGTGGGCAATTGTTCTTAACATATTTACTGAACATATCAGTATTTCATAAACAATACTACTAAGTTAGGCCATATTATAAGGGCATGTCTACACATTGTTGGTCAATTGAAGCTCCGCTTACGGTCCTGACCCGGCAAATTACAGGAACGTTTTAAAATCGACTCGTGTTCCTGTGTTCACAAATGACACGGGACGTTTCCGGAACGTTTAGCTTACGGGTTAAGATGCATGTGTGATAAGGGGCTAATGATGCACCTGGATAAATCAGATAATTCCACAATTTCACAATGAAATCATTGCAGTTGATGTATATAAATAAACATGCAGGCGTGTGTGGTTGGAAAAATGATACCAGTAACAAACATAATGTTATAATACAGCAAGCTAGCTACAAAGAGATGCTTAGGCTACTGTTACTTGATCGAAGATACTCAGCAGGTTAGCCTAATCAAAGCATATTCCCGTCAATGTAAATTTCTCTTTAGCTAAACTGGCACAATCTGCGATTACAGCGATCTAAAAGCGGCTCGGATCCGTGGGAATACTTACCTTACAATTGGAGAAAAAATAGGAAATATCTCGACTCTACTGTTAGTAAAAGCACGAATTCTACTTCCTCTCTGGATTTGTAATGAAACGTAACGCAACCCGCTTAGCAGCCGACAGTCAACGTGGCTGCCTCCTTTTCCCCGTGCCACATGTTCCGGTGTAACTGCCCTGGCCCCTGATGGACGTGTGCAATGACCAATGATTATTGCGAGAGCGCTTGTCTCTGACCAATCACGGTAAAACCGACAGTGATTATAAGGTTCAGGACAGGACTTGCAAGGTAGCGGGCCGGTTGCATCATTTCCATAAAATGTAGTGGGAGCATTTTTACAGGGAAATATAGGTCAAATTCCTGGTATGCACATAATGGTATGAAATATATTGCGTACATTAAGTGCATGCTGACTCAGGTGGCTGAAATAGAATATAGCACTGTGTCGGTCTGAAACGCGAGCTCAGCTTCGCTGCCGTCATCTTTTGTTGCACTCTCAAATAAAAAGGTAGAAAAAAGTGCCTATGAAGGTACAAACGCTTGTCACTGGGGTGGTATTCTATAAGTACATACATTTGTAGCCTACCCCTAGCCAGCAATACATAATTAATGTGTACCTTTATTGCTTGTAAAATGTACTTAGAACCCAAATAGGACATTGTAGCCTACTTTCAGGATACATTTGTGAAATGTGTTCCTTAAACAAAAATGTACCTCCATTGTAACCTTTAGCCATTTCACCTCATTTTTTGCACTTTAAAAATTTTAAGAATTTATTCATAAATTCATTTTATTTTATAGCATATTGCAACCAGTTAAAGCCCCAGAGAACAAATATTCATGATTGCCTTCAAATTTGGTGAATTTGGGTCTTGTGGACATACAATATGCATGTACTTGTATTGGAAATAATTACTTTCTGAATTCCAGAGATATTACTTTTACCCTTGTTTTCTGGATTGAAGTTGGGCGGTACTATAAATGTGAATTGTGACGTCACAATTCCCAAACCAATCACAAAGTTGATGTCGCTTGTCTCTCCCACCAGCATTTGTCAAAAGTAATGCGTTCCCACATTAATTCCTTATTCGAACACGGCCAGTGTGTTAGCTAGCCCTGTGGATTTACGACTTTCAGTTACGCGTAGCTTGGCTAATGTTTGGCATGTAGCACTAACGTTAGATAATAATGTCACATATGCCTTCTCATCGCTGCGCTCGCATACTTGCCAACCCTCCCGATTTAAAATATTTTTTTTTTTTTTTTTTTTCAACAATTTTTAAAAAAATCTCCCTATTTCTGAGGGCTCAAGGTTGGCAAGTATGTGCGCTCGCCGTTGCTGGGTACAGCGCAGTTTTTTTAACGCACACAACTGAAGCGGAGCTTTAGTTGCCAGGGTAACCAACCAAACCCAACGTCAACTAGCTAGCTAACTAGCAGCAATACCCACGTCTTTATTGGAAGAAACTAATGCTATAACAAAGTTAAGAAGTTATTATTACATGGAAACCAAGTATCTTGAACCCCACCATTCCGTCACCACCTGTGAAGCCAGAGAATGCGAGTTATCTGGTTGTGGAATTTCTAACGTTACGCTCTCAAATTCAATGTCGGTAGTTTCGTAGGCCTAGGTATGGTTGTACAACCCCGATTCTCGCCGCTATTTTGTATTTTTGTTGTGTGTAATTGCGAGTGTCTTCTTGGACAGAAATCAAGCGTGCTCATTAGAATATTATTACCACCCCCCCCCCCCGACCGTCCTAATAGGTCTGATCAGCTAATTCAGCTGTTTTTGAGCAGTGTTTTATAATTATTATTATTATTATTTTTTTTCATTCAAACTTTGGTGGATGCCTAATAACACACTCAAGTTTGATATCATACATTCATGGCTTTGAGTTTACCGGTAGTGATTGTTACATCCGCATTAGATTGTTCACTTAAGAGCATTTTAATCAAGTGTTTGTGATCCTATATGTCTTAAAGGTTTTCAAAATGCTTTTTGGTGCTCCCGAACACCACCTCCTGAACACAGCCCACAGTTTTATCTGGGCTAGGCACCACCTCCCGAACACAGCCAACATTGTTTTATCTGGGCTCGGCACCACCTCCTGAACACAGCCCACAGTGTTTTATCTGGGCTCGGCACCATTTCCTGAACACAGCCCACAGTGTTTTATCTGGGCTCGGCACCACCTCCTGAACACAGGCCACAGTGTTTTATCTGGGTTCGGCACCACCTCGCCAACAATGAAAGTTATTAGAATTTGACAAGTGGCTTGGCACAGGAAAGACAGATAGACAGACGGACAGGTGTGCGGGGAGGAGGGTCTGTTGTTCAACGTATTTATTCCAGCCCCCTGCCCCTCTAAGTTCAGGGATATGCCTGTCTGTGCTCTTAGCACCAGAGTCAGGTCGAGTGCCCCAGTGGAGATCCGGCACATTCCGCTCATACTCAGCCTTTCAGCACCTGCACAGCCCCCCACCCCCACATACTCAGCCTCATATCTCAAGGCTGTGGATGAACGTTTTTCAAATTCTTTTTAAGGCTTTTGATGCTGGTCAAATTCAGCAACGTCTCTTGCACGTCACCCCCACCCGGGGGAATTTACAGCGAAACCATGTTTTACTAACCGGTGTTCAGTCATCGTGTATTCTGCCTGAACGTCTTACCGCTGTCGTAAAGGGACAAATTGTTTCAAGTAAAGTTTTTGACCCTGATCCGTTGACAATGTACATTATAACACTTGTGATGAACCCTGCCTCCCAAAGTAATTTAAGATATTCCGATTCCTGGGACACCACAGATACTCAAAATGGTTTCCCAAGACTACAGGAAGGAGGTCATGTCTGCAGAGATCTGATCATAAAATAATATGAATTTCTGCCCTCAAAACTCAAAACGCGGCGGTACCTACAATATTTGACCGTCCCATGGCTTTCCAGTCCCCTCTGGTCCCTGATCCGAGCCTGTGACCCCTGCAGTACTTCTACTCAATTATTTCCTTTTTGGACCAGTGGCAGCAAGACACAAAACATGTGCTGACAGCAGATATTATGGATGGATGAGACTGGATTGCTTTTTTATACAGCATCCTCCCCTCATGGGTCTGACCTCACCCACCACCAATGTGTAGCCCCCATCTCACCTGTAGCCCCCACCTCACCTGTAGCCCCCATCTCACCTGTGTGATGTACCCCCCCCCCCCCCCCCAAATTCAAATTTGGATTCCAAAGGACAGGAGGTGGGAGCAGTCAAAGCAGAATGAAGCAGGTGTTAAAATCACAGGTGTTCACTTTTGCTCCAGAACACCCCACCTTTGCTGAGTGGTACAGCAGGTAACTGTGTGTAAGTTTACCTGAAGCAGCTGGCATACACACCTGGGCAGGACAGATTATTATATTCAGTTTGATTTCTTAGACGTGCCTTATATATAGCATTTTGGCATTCATGTGCCTACATGTAAGGATTGTCTGTGTGCATGTGCTGTATGTGTGTATGCACTTTCTGCATTATGTATGCGAATATTAGAATTAACAATTTATTTTGAAGTACCATCGCTTTGAAGAAAAGATTCTCCTCTCAGGAAAGTGGACCTTGTCTGGCCCTTTCTCTGAAGGGAGACTGCATTCCTGCACAAGAATGCGTGCGGTGACACCGCTGCCATTCCCAACGGCTAAATATATATCCAGCGCTGCTCAATATATAGTCGGAATTGCATTCCGTCCCTCGCAGCTGTCTGGCCAATCAGTCGACTCCCGCGCGAAGAACGCCGGGGGAAATTCAGGCAGCACGGCCTCTCTCTGCTCCCACTTCTTCTTCTCCTTCTCTGCCCCCATGGATGCAATCAATCTTCTCATCACAACACACCGCCCCCTACCACCTGCGCCAGGCTACACCATGCGCTCCGGGCTGAACCGGAAACCTTTATGCCCTTACATTTTTTTCTAATTTTGTATAGCCTATATATTTGTAGCTGGTTTAAAAAATATATATATAATTTTTTTTTTATCTTACAGATAGACGCCTCGATTGTTTTTGCATGCTTTGTTCTTTTTATATGGGATTTGTGTTGCCTATTGGAAATGTTTCTCTGTAAAATATATATTATGGGAATAATGTGGAGATCAGTGGTTCTCAAACTTGGTTTTGGGGGACCCCTGTGTATGCTGGGTTTTCTTCCAACCAAAATTGCAATCTCAGAATATTATCAAGCTGTAAAAAAAAATTTAACCCTTTGAAGAGTACCGTTTTTTTGGAATGTTTCATCAAAATTCTAAGTCAGTGTTCTTGAACTCAATTGCTTTCAGCAGCGTATTGTTTCATCAGCGTTAGAATGTTCAGCTAAGAACATTCTAATCACATATTTGTGATCTTACACCATAAAAAGGGTTATAATTAGGTGCTTTTCTTGTTTAGAGGGATCATTTACCCTCTTAAGCCACATGATGTCAGAAATAGCTATACCTGCCATGAAGAATAAAAGTCACAATATGTTCACAAATGACCCTTTGAGCTGTCACATTCAAAGCAGAAAGCAACTCTGTTCATCCCCGAAGTATGCAACGCTCGTTGGCCTTTGAATGGCATTGCATCGCCAGACCTGTAGACATTTCCAAGCGGACGTGTACACGCAGCCACACTGCTGTACTGCCGTAGCGGTACACTCAGCTTTGCATTCGAGCTATTCTGGCAACCGGAAAAAAAAGACCCCGATACAAGGCTATCAGTGCTGTCCTCCAGCATTTGACGATTATCTCGATATTTAGGTGGGGAACAGTATTGTGGTGTTACATTACATTTCAGGCATTTTAGCAGACGCTCTTATCCAGAGCAACTTACACAACTTCTTATTACATTCATCTATTACCATACAGCTGGATATATACTGAAGCAATTCAGGTGAAGTACCTTGCTCAAGGGTACAACGGCAGTGTCCTACCTGGGAATCGAACCTGCAACCTTTCGGTTACAAGTCCAGTTCCTTTACCATTATACTACACTGCCATTGTTATGTCCTAAACAAATGCACACGCAAGCACGCACACATACACGCACACACATCCTGCATCTCCCTGTGACAACTGAAGCGTGACCGTACTTATTTGCCCTCTTTTGGAAATCCCCTGAGATTTATTTTAATACCCGGCGGGTGAATCGTTCTGCACTGAAAGGGAATCTAAGCGAAGCGTGGATGACAGTTGGTGTCCTTGTGATTAGAGCGCGCGGCTTGTCAGAGGAGATGGGGGCACACCTAATTCCACAGACAGACAATTTTCTCGAGCGCTCATCCGTCTCTCCGCCACAGAAAGGCGATGAGAGGGAGCGAGCGGCCGCCTCGAGGTGTTCCTCCGCATTTTCTATTTTGGCGACTCGCCGTATCTCCCGGAGTTTGAAAAATTACCGCGCTACCCCGCCGGATTACGTCTGGAATACAAAACGGAGCTCGCAACAGCGGGAGGGGGGTGGAGAACGCTTAGTATTCAGGGGGGCAGGCACCTTCCTCAGGTGCACCTCTTTCTTGATTCGAGAATCTCTTTGATGTTTTACTCGCGCTTAATGAAACGGAAATCAAGGAGCGTGGCTTTGCTTTGTGGACAGACACGGCTGGAGAACACTTGGTCAGGCTATACAGGTGTCTTCCGAATACCAATGACTGTGGGATCGGACGGGAGGGCGTTTAACTCACGGTAACAGGATGTCGAGACCGAGTGATCCTCCCGTGCTATGGGGCCAATTTATAAACATGGACATAGCCCTATAACTGAACATATTTGTATATTCAATTCACCTCACTCTAGTTTAGCATTACAATTATATTAAATAATTAATTAAATAGTAAAGAATTTTACTTTTGCGGCCAGTGTGTTATTCAAAATTCGAAATGGCTTACACACATTCCTCACTCTTTTAGTTATACAATCAGTCCCTTCACTATTTAGTTTCCCCTCTCACATCCTTTCATTACATTACATTACATTACAGGCCTTTAGCAGATGCTCTTACACAGCCTTTTGCATGTTTACATAGTATCCATTTCTACAGATACAATGGGGGAAATAAGTATTGGACACGTCAACAATTTTATTATCAAACATATTTCCAATGTAGCTATTCACATGAGATTTTGACCAGACATTGGTATTAACTCAATAAAACTACACAGCTAAAGAAATTGTAACGTTCCAATTCTTTAAAAAAGTTATGTGCAATAAAGTGAAATGACACAGGAAAAAAGTATTGAACACGCTAAATTAAATGTATTTAATACTTGGTAGAAAAGCCATATTTTTATATTTGGTTGCATATCCTTTGCATGCCATGACTTTATGATGTCTGTGACCCAACAACATCAAAAGGCTCTTGATATCTTATTTGCTGGTACTCTTACAAGCGATACTATAACAGCTCTGCATTTGAATGGATCTCTATGGGAATTGGGGGGTGAGACAAGATTTAGCTGTAAATTACACTGGAACAGTATAGAACACATGGTTGGCTAAGTGGCTCTAAGTCATCAAGGGTCTGATGTATTAAACAAGCCTTTAACCATCACTCTGCTGCCAGAAATACAGTAGATATGGATGGATAACTTGAAGGGTTTCTTCTCCTGACTTATTTTTCCATAGAGTTCAATAGGAAAATCTGTCAGGAGAAACAACCCTTAAAGTGATCCTTCCATATCTACTGTATTTCTGGCAGCAGAGTGATGGTTAAAGGCTTGTTTAATACATCAGACCCTTGATGACTTAGAGCCATCCTTTCCTCTCCTGACCCGCTCTGTCTCCTCTCCTCTCCTGCCCCGCTTAGTTCGCCAACCCCGTATCAGGCCCTTCCCCCTTTCTGTTCGCCCTGCTTGCTTGCTGGTTTTGTCTGAAACGAATAAATATTTTTTCTGGTGGAGTTTTATCAAGTTCTGTCTCGGAGTCTTGCATTTGGTTCCAGTCCTGAACACTGTCTTAACAGTAAAACATTGATATGTAGCCGACCTGCCACTCAACACAAACTGCGATGTGTGACGTCACTAACCAGTACACACGAGAGGTTGAAGGTCTTTGTGCCACGTGGAGCTCAACCATTCAGACGTTTTAAAAGGACTAATTAAACTTGTTGAGGCAGCTCAGCTCAGCTACAGAGTGAGGCTGCAGAGTCATAAGCGCTATAGCACAGGAAGTGTCGGCTTGTTGTTGGATATGAATTGCTGACGGTTCCTTTCGATTTAATTTATTTAGGCCTATTTGTTTATTTTCACATATCTGTTATGTTGTTAGATTATAAAAGCAAAATGGGAGCATTAATACGGTGCTTAATGTGTAGAGGCTTTTCATCTGCATACTTTTTCTATAGCTAAAGCAAGGCTATGCTGGCTGACATGCACACAGGCGAAAGCATCACTGTACTGGAGTTAATGGAAGCAGTTGGTATCGGCTTAATTATTCGCACGGTTGTCAAAACGTGGCCATGTTTAGGCCAGCTGTGAAAGTGTTTTCCATGAACGCCGTCCTGTCACCTAAAGTTAAACAAACTCTTAACGCGGTGCGCGAGAAGCACACTGCGAGCGTTCAGCGACCGCTTCTCCTTCTTCCTGAGGGCCGGATTCAGTTTAAAACCCGTGCGCGTGGGTCAAACGTGATTAAAACCAGTGCGCGTGGGTCAAACGTGATTAAAACCGGTGCACGTGGGTCAAACGTGATTAAAACCAGTGCGCGTGGGTCAAACATGATTAAAACCGGTGCACGTGGGTCAAACGTGATTAAAACCAGTGAGCGTGGGTCAAACGTGATTAAAAACAGTGCGCGTGGGTCAAATGTGATTAAAACCAGTGCACGTGGGTCAAACGTGATTAAAACCGGTGTGCGTGGGTCAAACATGATTAAAACAAGTGCGTGTGGGTCAAACATGATTAAAACCAGTGCGCGTGGGTCAAACGTGATTAAAAACGGTGCGCGTGGGTCAAACGTGATTAAAAACGGTGTGCGTGGGTCAAACGTGATTAAAAACGGTGCGCGTGGGTCAAACGTGATTAAAACCGGTGTGCGTGGGTCAAACGTGATTAAAACTAGTGCGCGTGGGTCAAACGTGATTAAAACCGGTGCACGTGGGTCAAACGTGATTAAAACCAGTGAGCGTGGGTCAAACGTGATTAAAAACAGTGCGCGTGGGTCAAATATGATTAAAACCAGTGCACGTGGGTCAAACGTGATTAAAACCGGCGTGCGTGGGTCAAACATGATTAAAACAAGTGCGTGTGGGTCAAACATGATTAAAACCAGCGCGCGTGGGTCAAACGTGATTAAAACCAGTGCGCGTGGGTCAAACGTGATTAAAACCAGTGAGCGTGGGTCAAACATGATTAAAACAAGTGCGTGTGGGTCAAACATGATTAAAACCAGTGCGCGTGGGTCAAACGTGATTAAAGCTGGTGCGCGTGGGTCAAACGTGATTAAAGCTGGTGCGCGTGGGTCAAACGTGATTAAAACCAGTGCGCGTGGGTCAAACGTGATTAAAACCGGTGCACGTTTGTCAAACGTGATTAAAACCAGTGAGCATGGGTCAAATTTGATTAAAGCCAGTGCGCCTGGGTCAAACGTGATTAAAGCTGGTGCACGTGGGTCAAACGTGATTAAAACCAGTGCGCGTGGGTCAAACGTGATTAAAGTCTGTGCGCGTGGGTCAAACGTGATTAAAGCCGGTGTGCGTGGGTCAAACGTGATTAAAGTCGGTGCGCGTCGGTCAAACGTGATTAAAAACGGTGCGCGTGGGTCAAACGTGATTAAAGTCGGGGCGCGTGGGTCAAACGTGATTAAAAACGGTGCGCGTGGGTCAAACGTGATTAAAACCGATGCGCGTGGGTCAAACGTGATTAAAACCGGTGCTCGTGGGTCAAACGTGATTAAAACCTGTGCGTGTGGGTCAAACGTGATTAAAACCGGTGCGCGCGGGTCAAACGGGATTAAAACCTGTGCGCGTGGGTCAAACGTGATGTATCCTACATGTGTGTGGAAGCTGTAGCTGTCGTCTTTAAAATTATTCATAAAGTAAATGATTCTGTGAGTGGTGGAAGGTGTGCAGACACTGTGTAGATGCAGGCCTGTATGTGTGTGTGTGTGTGTGCATACAAGTGTGTGTATGAGAGTGTGTGTGCCTGCGTGAGTATGCATATGTGCATGTATGTGTGTATGCAAGTGTGTGTATGTGTGTGTATGCATGTGTTTGTGCCTGTCTGAGCATGCATATGTATGTGTGTGTGTGTGTGTGCGTGTGCGTGTGCATGCAAGTGTATGTATGTGTGTGCATGCGTGTGTGAGCATTCAAATGTATCTGTGTGTGATTGCGTGCGTGTGTGTGTGCATTGTAGCAGTAGACTGCCTTTCCGCATTTCGCACAATTCATTTTAAATAAAGTGATCTGGCTATGCTAAATAATTTTGATTAAAAATACCAATTTAAACATGAATTTAATCAATTTTTTCACAACTCAAGTAAGAGTGTGGAGATGTGGAGGAGCTTAAATGCAATGGTTCCACAGGTGACATTAATGAACTGCTAATAGACAGTTCTTATTAAAAGTAGCACACTTTTTTTTTTCTTCCTGGAATGAAATTTATTTAATTAAAGGGATGTGTTTCATTACGATTCCATCTTTCTGAAACAAATGTGCATCTGCCATTGCAGTAGTCGGCTTTGACTCTGAACATTGCAGTAGTTGGCTTTGACTCTGAACATTGCAGTAGTCGGCTTTGACTCTGAACATTGCAGTAGCCGGCTTTGACTTTGAACATTGCAGTAGTTGGCTTTGACTCTGACCATTGCAGTAGCTGGCTTTGACTCTGAACATTGCAGTCGCCGGCTTTGACTCTGAACATTGCAGTAGCCGGCTTTGACTCTGAACATTGCAGTAGCCGGCTTTGACTCTGAACATTGCAGTAGCCGGCTTTGACTCTGTTCAGAAGTCATTTTAACAGAAACCATCATGAAGGACAAAGAAAAGAAAATAAATCACAATGAGTTTTTAAATCAGGTCACACTGACGGTACAGCGACAATCTGGGGCAAGATGGAGGGAAGGAGGTTGGGGAGGGAGAAAGAAAAGAGATGTACGAATCCCAGGAAGACAGATGAATAACGAGAGGAACATGGGGTGCAAGTGGCCCTTTAAAAAGGAGAACATGAATTAATAAGCAATAAAATGCAAAAGAGATTCAGCGCTATGAAAGTCTCGCGCTGACAGATCGGTGCTGATTTTACACCCATTGATTAAAGAACTAGGGGGTTAGGGGGGGGTGGTCATAAGATGGCACTTTTTTTAAAAATGGCGGTGTATAGCCACTCCTCTGCTAACATTGCACAATTATTCAGTGCAGTACTAACATGTAAGTTAATAAAATTAATCGCTTCCATATTTGAACATATATCAAGCAACACTTTAATAAGTGGATCAGAGGAACTGTATTGGTGCAATAAGTGGGTCGTGGAAAGTTTGGCAACCCCCCTGAATCAAAACATCAAAGGAGTTTTGAATCGTTTAAAACAACCGGAAGAAGGGTTGCCATATGGTTGGGAACGTGATACGTCAGCCCAGGTGGGATGATTGACATTTTCTCTGGTTGAATGTATCTGCTCTAGTGTGTATCACAGAGTGGCCGGCAGAGAGTGTGAGTCTGAACGAGAGCACAAACCTTTTCTGTCCGCCGCAAGAACTACACAATTGCGCATATGATGTAGCATTCACGTTTTGAATAAGAATTTTAAAAAAAAAATTCTAAACTCACAGTGATATTTTCAAACATAACCCATTAATAATTTCATTGTTTGGGCCTTGAGTCTGATGGGAAGAAAATGTTTGGTAGATCATATTTCTGAGAATGTAAGAGAGATGTATTCACACTGAAGAACGGGAATGACATGCACACACACATATACTCTCTCTCACACACATGCACACACGCACACACATACACACATACATACACACATATACTCACACACATGCACACACGCACACACATACACACATACATACACAGCAAATGTTTAATATAAAAAGAACTCTGACAGAGTACTTTTAACTCTAATAGAGTATATGTAACCCCTGTTGGACACACACACACACACACACACACACACACACACACACACACACACACATACTACACACACACAAATGGCAGAAATGTCAGTAATATGTTGTTTAATATCATCAAGCCTCTTGAGACACCAGCACTGAAGAAAAAAAGGCTCTCATACAAAAGTTCCTTTCTGATTCCATATTGCAAAATTATAAATAATTATAAAAACGTTTACAACTTTAACGGATAGAAAGGCAGTTATCTACACATCTTTTACGCATACATATTTCAGATACAAAACTATAGATATTTCACCTGTAAATAAAGTGGTGTAAATATAAACAGTAGTAATGGCCATGTTGCCACGGAGACGGCACTCATGCAGGAGGCTCTTCCTGTTCTGCCACAGGTGTGGGGGTAAGACCAGGTGGTGGGGGTATTAGCTGTGAGCTGAGAGCTGAGGCAAGGGGGCGGGTGAGGGTTTGGGTTGGGGTCGGGGTAGGGGTCTGGGTCAGGGGGTGTGATGAGCTCATGGGATTCCTTCCACTTTCCCAGGATCTGAGATCAGCCATGGAGCACATTCCACCCCCGTCATCTGCTGAGGGTCGGAAACCAAGCGTCCCCCCTCCCCCCAAAATACAGTGTCCCAGTGGGCTGGGAGGGGCGGGGCAGGTTAGGGCAAAGACAGACTGCAGAGTGGGTGTGGTATTTAGACCCAGGCCTAAGGTATGGGGGAGATCTGAGTCCTGCTCAGTGGCAGGGGCCCGCAGAATATTTAAAAATTATAACCCACCGTAAACCCTGTCAATCTGTCACTCAGTTTTAGAAGAGAGGGATTATAGGTAAAAGCTGCCATCCTGTCCAGAGAGCGAGCCGTCATACCACAGGGTGGGGGAATGGGGCGCGCAGGGTGGGGCTCCATTGGCATGGAGATTCCTGAGTGTTATGTACACACTCACTAGCAGGGCCGTCTGGGATACGTGCATCTGCTTAAAGCCTAAAATGGTCAATCTAATGGAAATGTTGTGGGCGGGAGAAGTCGTCTCCTTATTGGTGGGTTTCGGAAAGTCCCCGCCCCCACTGTCAGCAGTCTACACGAGCAGGTGTTGCTGGGATATGGACTGGGCCCTCTGGGAGCAGACCAGGTCGGCCAGATAGAAGACCAGGTTGATGCAGGTGAAGACCGCCACCACCAGATGGGCATCCCAGGGGCACCTCCCTCGCCCTCCCCATCGCGGGCAGCCGGTGGGCCTGGCTGGCACGCCATACTTCCTGTCGAAGCAGAAGACGGGCCAGACTATGGCAACGCTGAGGTACAGCAGCGTCGCCAGGAAGGAGTAGACTGCCACAGCGCGGTCCAGCGGGAGACGGCAGGGCCCGGGGGTGGCAGTACCCGTCCTGCCGGAAACGGTCATCGCGATTACCGCCATGGTGGCGACGAAGCAGACGGCATACACGGTCACGCAGTAGCGGGCGGGGACGTAGCGGGAGTACTCGCTCCCGTTGGCCAGGGCACCGAAGATCACGCCGGCCGCGCACGCCTGGGCCACCTTCAGCAGGCCGGGGGGCGTGGCCATGTAGGGCGGTGGCCGGCCCCGATTGGCCCAGGACAGGAGGACCTCGGCGGCATAGGCAAGGCAGCAGGCACAGGAGCAGACGGCGACCGCCACACGATACCGCCACGTCCCGCAGGTCCCCCAGGAGCATCCTGGGAGCAGGAAGTAGACGGGGTAGAGCACGGAGGCGGCGAGCTGCAGCAGGGTTGCGATGGCGGCGTGGGCGGCAGTCAGATCGCCCCAGGAGACGGACAGGCAGGCGTGGAGCCGCGTGACGTCCAGCACGAATATCACCAGGGTGCCGGCCAGGCAGAAGCTCCACACCGCCATGCACAACCACCCGTAGGGGGCGCCAGTGTGGCGGGTGTAGTGCACCACCAGGCTCACAATCGCGCTGCCCAGCGCCAGCTGGCAAAGACGGGCCACGCCCTGCGCTGACAGCAACGCCCCCGGGTTCAGGAAGTAGCCTCCCTGCGTATCCGTGGCAACGCCCCTCCCCCTCCCCCTCCCGCTCCGCTGCTCCTTCAGCTGTTTGGTTGGACGGGACATTTCAGAGGCACCCTCTCCCTCAGAAAGGTGATATTTTAATTACACACGGCTTTTCCCACAATGCCTTGCAATCCTGAGAGCGAGGGCGTGTTTTTGCGACCCCAGCGTACACGGAAAATATGTCAGTCTTCTCTCACTCACAGCTCGTGGTGGGCTTCACTGCAAAGGATTGTGGGTCTGCAATAGCAAAAATACATAAAAACCTAATTAAAATATGGTCACTGGTTGAAAGCAGCATTAACAAGATCCTGAGAATTATTCAAAGGGCAACAGATTGTCCTGAGCTGAACTTTAAGACATTTTACGCCCGCCAAACTCACTGACGCGCACCCTACACCTACTTCCGTTACTCTGTCAGCGTTTCAGAATAAAAGTCCCATTTAAAGTTTGCGCTTACCTCGTGGCTTCCAGTGTTTCTGAGTTAAAGTCCTGTTTGGAGTTTATAAGTTTATCTCGTGCCTTCCTGCTGTTGTCCGTACACTGGTGGGAGACTTTTGGTAGGGGTTTGGTGTTCGGATCTGAAAGAAGACGGGTCCGGTCCTGGGGATCTCTCTCCCTCGGGTGACACGGTACTGGGGGTCTCTCTCTCTCTCTCTTTCTCTAAGGTGACCCAGTCCTATGTGTGTGTCTCGCTCTCTCTCTCTCTTTCACTCTCTCTTTCTTTCTTTCTAAGGTGACCCGGTCATGTGGGTCTCTCTCTCTCTCTCTCTCTCTGGAAGCGGTCTAGTCCGATCTCCTCAGGTCTCAGCTGTGTTTGTTGGCCACACTCTTCTATTTATGGTCCTGGAGTCCAGACACATTTCCGTCGGCTCCCTTCCTTCTAGCACTTTCCCTCTTTCCCTCTTTCTCTCTATCCGTCCCTCTCTCCCCCTGTCCTTATGACACTCGGAGCTGGACAGAACGAGCTATTTAAACCCCATTGTAAAGACTCAGCCCAGAACTGTCCCGTCTGGGAACCCCACTAAAGCTATTAATAGAGACTTTTACTCCGTAAAGGAATGGGGATGGACTCCTAATACAGAATGTGTAAAATCCACAGGGGGTGGAGGCATGTGTGTGTGTGTGTGGTGGGGGTTACGTTTCTGGCTGGGGTGGGGCAGGAGGAGCTAATGCATGATGAAAAGGTTTGACTCTGGGAAAGATTTATCCTGTTCATGGGGTTGGGTGGGCTGGGGGGGGGGGGGGGGGGGTGGACTACGAACAACAAATAAGTGCCCGTGGAGAGAGTGGAGCCACACTCAAAATGTGGGTGGAGGGTTGGACTCTTACCTTTAAACCCTTCATTGGTTCCAAACAGAGTGGGAAATTAGCACCTGCCACCCGCCAAATGCGGGTAGATTTCAGAATTGTCGGGTAAATGTATCAAACCTTCCCGCCACAGTGGCGTGTAGCAAAGTGGATACAAGAAAAAAAAATAACTTTGGTAAAAAATTTCTGATTTCTTTCTCTGATTGGCTAAATGTGAGACAGAAAAAAACGCCTGTTAGAATATTCCGAGGCGAACCCGTCTGTGGAACTGATTTGCGTTCGATTTACCATAAAGCAATTCTAGCAAGACGACCAGCGTCGCACAGTAAAACAAGCTGACCAATACGCTCTGAGGTAAAAGTGATATCTCCAGACAGCTCGCTCTAACGTTGCTGTTATTTGTCTGTTCAGAAAAACTGCAAACGTTAGCTAACGTATATTAGATAATAGATCATTTTCTGACTATTTATCTGACATGTGAAGATGTATAACAGGAGTTAAACGACCCGCACCACTGGCAGCAACAACGCCTAAAGTAAATCATGTGTTTTGTTTATGTTGTCTCAAGCTTTACCTAGCTGTTTATCATTATACTTTTCTGACTATTAGCCTACTTACAAACCCCAATTACAAAAAGGTTGGGACAGTAAAATGCACATAAATGCAGAAAGCAGTGATTTGTAAATTATCTTTTACATTATTGAATTGAAAACAGTACAAAGAAAAGATAATTAATGTTTTACCTTATCAACTTTATATAGATTTTTATAAATATACGCTAATTCAGAATTTGATGCAGCAACACGTTCCAAAAAAGTTGGGACATGGGCAAAAAAGACTGGGAAGTAAAAAAAAAACCATGTTTGGAACATTCCACAGGTTAACAGTGTCATGGTTTCTCAGCCTGCTCTTCTCTTGTTGGCCACTTCCCTGGGGAGCGCTCTTGTAGCGTATCTTCCTGTTGTTTTCGTTGTCCGTTTCGTGTTTTGGTTTTTCTTTCTGCTCAGTGTGTTCACCTGTTCCGTATTTCCTTTCATTATTTAAACCTCTCATTGTCTTTGTTTGACGCTTCCATATTGCCATTGATTGGGGGGGGTGGTAATTCCAATGGTCCTGACTGACAGAGGCTCTCGTAAACTATGGTGTAGTTACAGTAATTGTGCAGGGATGGGGTGGTCTGGGGTTGTGGGGCACAAAATCCCTGGAAGCACCCTTGTATACACAAGTAATTAAAATAATCTTCAGGTTTGAGAAAAAGCCTCCCGTTAGGATTACAGATTTAAGTGGCGATATCGCCCCCTGGTGGATGCATTTATTTTAAAAATACATTTAAAAATTTTTATTTTTAGCTTTAACTGCCTGTTATACCACTTTACCCAGTAAAATAGTGGCTGATGATTTGCTTCAGAAACAGAGCTCTGCTCGTGCCGCTGAAAATAATTATTTCACATTTGTCTTTTTCGGCTTAGCTACATTCCTCGCTGTGATGTGAGTCAAACTGAGCAAATAATGTGATTCTTACTATGTGTGTGCAATTCTTGTGTGTGTGTGTCTGTGTATGTGTGTGCACAGCAAAACAGTAAATCTAAGACTGTTGGTTTAACTTTAACCCCATAGGGTGTACATTTAACACCTTAGAGTGTCTTTAACACCATTTACCACGGTCTCAAATGTACACCAAGATTTTTGTTGTGTGTGTTTGTGTGGAATCAATCCCGCAACCCTTAGCTGCCGTTTATATACCCTTTATGAGTTTATATACCCTTTATGGGGACATGGTCTGTACTCATGAGACACCTCAGAACAAGAGTGGTCATCGAGGATCATGTTTGTCCAAATCCTACACTTTTCTACTGTCAGCTAAAAGGTGAAACTGAAATTTGTCCCACCATAGAGGAAGGAAATATACCTTTTGATGCAATAATTTATTACTAGGTTGTATACTGTGTGTGTGTGTGTGTGTGTGTGTGTGTGTGTGTGTGTGTATGTGTGTGTGTGTGTATATCAGCATTGCTGACTAAAATATGTAATCTGTGAGTGAAATGTTACGCAAAGGATTTCAATAACACAACACGTCTCTTTTTGCCGTAATTATAATTAATCCATTCTTTAGATTTGTTACAAAGACATGCGGCCAAAACAATAAACAAAAAATATCATAAGAGAACAAAACGTATTTACAATTTACAAAGAATCACTTCTCTGTCAGAATAGCGCTTATAAATAGGATTTACATAAGAAAATAAATATGTAAAATTACCTTGAGTAGCTTGAGTTTCTTGTGTTAAAAAAATATGTTACAGAACAAAATACAATTAGTAATAATCATTTTTTCCTGCTTGTTATGAAGTAGAATTCCGTTTTAATTATCACTTTTTTTTAAAATTTATATCAACCAACATTTTCTTATAAAAGAGGAGTGGTTTTTCTGCTTTTGAGCATATCTTAACAATCCAGCGTATTTTCATTCATAGGTCCTGTGTAGTGTGAAGTTGCAAACCATTTAAGAGACCACAATCACACACACAAACCCCATTCCCCTCTTCTATCCAGATTTTAAAAATCGAGTGGATCAGTGGAATTTCAATTCCAAACCATCCACACTACACATTTACAGCAAAAAAAAATGTTACCTGGAAACTAAGGAGAAGTTTGTTTTGGGAGAATGTGTGACCACAGTCATGCGATCGGTTTTTGCCCCCACAGTCAGGTTAGCTATCCACACACTACTGCATTATTACCACAGAAGAAGAACTGAGATGAGTGTCCTTATTGTTTTAAAGCTGACTGCGCTGGCAGCGTACTTGTTCCTGTCCTGTACAGTTGGAATGTATGGGGACTCAATAATGCATTTTTTACAGACACAATACTTTGAGGCGTCTTGACTTTTTGCTTTGAAAGTTTGGGATGTGTTTTGAGCACATCTGGACACCACACACTGATACTACATCAGTCTGAGACAGAACCCTCAACCCAGGCAGAGCGAGGCATGAAGGAAGGGGCTTAGGCACTGATTGCTGCCTGCAAAGGATGCTGGGAAGGATGCCCTGGTGGCATCTTCAGTGCCAAAGTACTGATCCCCCACCCCACACACACTCCCACACTCTGCAGGAATATGATTATAAGAGGTGATCATTCCAGAACTGTTCCAGGCTCTACAGGCTAGAAAGGCCTTTTCAGTCCTTTATTTGCAATGTAATGCTCTGTACAGCCAGTAGAGGGCAGAGCACAGCAGTATTCCCCACTGATTCAATCGGACAAAAAAAAGTGTGACCCAAAATTCAAGCTAAAGGGGGAACAAGAGCCCTAGCTCTCCGTCTCTCTCTCCCTCTCCCTCTCTCTCTCTGTCTCTCTCACACACTCTCTCTTTCTCTCAGAGATATGTGCCAGTGATGGGGGGTGGGACTGCAGAAGGGGCTGTTCTGCTGTTGTTAGCAGTGAGGACACATGAGCCAGTGTATTGCTGTGTGTCCTCCATTACAGAAAAAAATACACAAGGGCTGCTGGGTAAATACAGACCCTGCAGGCATCTGGCAGCTTCTGTATATGTTTACACTACATTTATATTTATATACATATTGATATTACACAGAGAATAAAACCATATTAAGATCCTTGAGTCCTTGGCTGTTTTTGACTAGATAAAAAAAAAAAAACTACAAAACAAAAAAAAAGGAAAAATGACAATCCTTAAAACGGGATTACATTCCTTACATAGTATTTCTTTTACAACCAAAAGATAAATCATAAGAGGAAAGTTGCGGAGGGTTGTGCCTTTTTGTCGTGTTGCCATGGTGACTGTCTCTTCATGTTGCCCAGTCACTGGGACTGCCATCGTGAGGAGGCTCAGGAAACGGGGCGGAGCTATCGGAACAGGAGGGTCTGGCTACCGGAACAGGGCGGGGCCAAAGAGGCAGAAAAGAGTTGTCGTGACTGGGGGGCAGGAACATGGAGGGGGGAGGGGCGAGGGGGGGGTATTTTCTATTAGCCGACCGCAGAGTGTTTCTGAGATAATAAAGCGCAGCGCAGTGATTACAGTGACACCCGGAGGACAGGAGGAAAATTACTGCTGGGCTCACAGGGATGGAACATTCCTGAATAAACCGTGAAACATAATGTTCTTTCCCAGCTCTTTTGCTGCAGCAATAACGGCTATTTCTGTGGTCATCCTTCAGGGGGTAAAAACCACAAGCAAGCTGGGGGGTGTCCAATACTGGAGAGTGTTTCTAAGCACTGGGGGTGGATAGAGAGACAGACAGAGCGAAAGAGAGAAAAAAAAAGAGGGAGGGAACGGGGTGTGCGCCTGGCTTGCTGGTTGTGTAACTGCCGCTACTGAGCATGCCCAGTAGCTTGCTGGCCGTCTAACTGCCGCTACTGAGCATGCCCAGCAGCTTGCTGGGCTCCATGCCTTGCTGCTGAGCCATCTTCTGCACGTCGAAGCCCATGTGCATGAGGAACTGAATGACGTTCATCTCCTGCCCCGTCAGCTGGTCCCGGATGGTGGGGCAGGTGGGGTTGCAGTGCGGCCAGGGGCAGCTGTCAATCAGGTGCACGGGACAGCCCCTCGGCGGGGCCTTGTTGTTCTTGCTGTTGTCATGGAGACTGCGGTCCCAGCACTGCAGGGCCCTGGGCAGGGATGTGCCCTTCACCTGGATGTCCATCCAGTAACTGTAACACACCAGAGAGGGCGCTGTCACTCAGAAAGAGAGGAAGTGGAGGGGAGGGCACTGTCACTCAAAGAAAGAGGAAGTAGAGGGGAGGGAGCTGTAACTCAGAGAAAGAGGAAGTAGAGGGGAGGGAGCTGTAACTCAGAGAAAGAGGAAGTAGAGGGGAGGGAGCTGTCACTCAGAGAGAGAGGAAGTGGAGGGGAGGGAGCTGTCACTCAGAGAGAGAGGAAGTGGAGGAGAGGGAGCTGTCACTCAGAGAGAGAAGAAGTGGAGGGGAGGGAGCTGTCACTCAAAGAGAGAGGAAGTGGAGGAGAGGGAGCTGTCACTCAGAGAGAGAGGAAGTGGAGGAGAGGGAGCTGTCACTCAGAGAGAGAGAAAGTGGAGGGGAGGGAGCTGTCACTCAGAGAGAGAGAAAGTGGAGGGGGGGACATAATTGGGGAGCAGTCACTCAAAAACAGGAAATGGAGGGAAGAGCAACGACTGGGGAGCTGTCACTTAAAAACAGGAAGTAAAATGGGGGGGCAGACAGGGAATTGTGGGGCTTTTCACTCACTTTCTGGTGATGACTTCATGTGATAAGCAGGCAGGAGCAAACATGGCCCTATGGGACAAAAAACCAAGAGTCAAAATCTGAACCATGGGATTCAGTGCCTTAACCAGAATGAGCCTTAACCAGGGTGCCAAAATCTTAACCAGAATGAGCCTTAACCAGGGTGCCAAGATCTTAACCAGAATCAGCCTTAACCAGGGTGCCAAAATCTTAACCAGAATGAGCCTTAACCTGGGTGCCAAGATCTTAACCAGAATTAACCTTAACCAGGGTGCTAAGATCTTAACCAGAATCAGCCTTAACCAGGGTTCCAAGATCTTAACCAGAATCAGCCTTAACCAGGGTACCAAGATCTTAACCAGAATCAGCCTTTACCAGGGTGCTAAGATCTTAACCAGAATCAGCCTTAACCAGGGTGCTAAGATCTTAACCAGAATGAGCCTTAACCAGGGTGCTAAGATCTTAACCAGAATCAGCCTTAACCAGGGTGCTAAGATCTTAACCAGAATGAGCCTTAACCAGGGTGCTAAGATCTTAACCAGAATCAGCCTTAACCAGGGTGCTAAGATCTTAACCAGAATGAGCCTTAACCAGGGTGCTAAGATCTTAACCAGAATGAGCCTTAACCAGGGTGCTAAGATCTTAACCAGAATCAGCCTTAACCAGGGTGCTAAGATCTTAACCAGAATGAGCCTTAACCAGGGTGCCAAGATCAGAATGTAAATATAAACAGCAACCCAATAAACAGAACCAGCTTTCATGATGAGTATTAACAGAAAGTTCTGCTTCAGCATCCACTGAGAACTCAGAGGGGATGTGAACCCATGTGCTGCTGTAGATGGGATGTGAACCCATGTGCTGGTGTAGAGGGGATGTGAGCCCATGTGCTGGTGTAGAAAGGATGTGAGCCCATGTGCTGATGTAGATTGGATGTGAGCCCATGTGTTACTGTAGAGGGGATGTGAGCCCATGTGCTGATGTAGAGGGGGATGTGAGCCCATGTGCTGGTGTAGAGGGGATGTGAACCCATGTGCTGCTGTAGAGGGGATGTGAGCCCATATGCTGCTATAGAAGGGGATGTCAGTTCTGCTCCTTACGGTACATCCTTCAGCGTGTTCCTTAGCTCGTTGCCCAGGTTCTGGATGTAGCGCCACTGGCCCTCCTGCACTGGCTGGCCTGTTAGATGGATGTTATCCACCATGAGCTGGGCCTCATCGAACAGCCACTGCACCACAAACACAGGGCCTGCAGATAGTGCAATGAGTTACACACAGATTTACACAAATGTATGCAGAGATACAGACACCGCGTTACAGACACAGGGCCTGCATAGAACAGTGCAATGCTGAGACACACACACATTTGCCTACACAACACAACAGTTTTTTGTCCACAGTCAGGTTCAGAGTTTCCCCTACATAAAGGCAGCAGTGGTGAGGTTCTATGACTGATTTCTGGTGTCGTTTCTAAAAGGCAAACGTTCTCAGAATAACTTTGTAGACGCAAACAAGCAAAGCTGTGGCCTATATTATCTTGCAAAACATTTCTTTCCTCGAAACTATCAGCAGAACATTAATCTTTGGCCATATTGTTCGCATTCAGGTATTAAACTCTGTAGCGAGCGGTAAACACATACGAGTGATGGATGACTGGCTTTGTAGTACGCATGAACAAGATGCTGGCACGAACATCGGTGAATCGGCTAAGGCGTTAATCTGCTATGGTAAAGTTCCAAGATTCAGCTGTTTTTGTGTGTGCGTGTGCTTGTGCAATATTGAGTTGCACCATGAGAACCCTTGTGAAACCCATGCGCTGCTGCTGGAAATAATCATAGGGGAAACATTGATGTTATGTGCCATGCACATGATTCACAGTTACACACACACAGTTATATGCAAAGTTACACACAGAAGTACAGAAACATGGGGCCTGCATACAGCAGTGTAATACACACACAGTCTTTAATGTTTCACACTGGTTACTGTTCTGCAATTCATAAAAAAACATAGTCTAGTTTTGAACATAACAAGTCAGATCTTACTCTTCAGTGTGGGGTAAACTTTATATCCAAAGAAGCAGTTCCACTCTGCCCCCTCATGGGCCAGTCTACAGCGCTCCGGGACCACACCACTCCAGTACCTGACCAAAAAACAAACCATGGTCCGTGATCCCTGACCACCATGCACATTCATACACACACAGCAGTGACTCATTACATTATATTGCAATAATTTAGCAGATGGGTAATGTAGTTCAGGAGTGAGATAGACCAGTGACTCATGGGTAATGTATTTGTATTGAATAAAAAGACAAAGCAGTGACTTATGAGTAATGTAGTTCAGTGGTGAGCGAGCAGTGGCTCATGGGTAATGTAGTCATATTACATGGAGAGACAGAGCAGTGGCTCATCGGTAATGTAGTTCAATTAGCTCTCTTACTTGATCCCCCTCTTGATAGCCTCGGTTGGGGCACAGCTTATGGTGTCCACGCAGTCAGTGCAGCGGTACTGTTTGTTGTCCAGGAACCAGCCCGAGTCAGACAGCCCCCTCACCTGGATTGCTGTGTGACCCAGCTCAGCCAGTTGCTCTGCCACCCGGTCCACATTCAGTAGAACCCCGGTCCCACCAGCACTAACACAACACAACCACACACACGGGTCAGAACCACACACATGGGTCAGAACCACACACATACGGGTCAGAACCACACACACACAAGTCAGAACCACACACACGGGTCAGAACCAAACACACACGGGTCAGAACCACACACACGGGTCAGAACCACACACACACGAGTCAGAACCACACACACACGGGTCAGAACCACACACACACGAGTCAGAACCACACACACACGGGTCAGAACCACACACACACAAGTCAGAACCACACACACGAGTCAGAACCAAACACACACGGGTCAGAACCACACACACACGAGTCAGAACCACACACACACGGGTCAGAATCATACACACGGGTCAGAACCACACACACACACGGGTCAGAACCACACACACACAGGTCAGAATCACACACACGGGTCAGAACCACACACACACAGGTCAGAATCACACACACGGGTCAGAACCACACACACACGGGTCAGAATCACACACACGGGTCAGCACACACACACAGACACACACATATACACTCGCATACACACACACACAACACAAGCCTACCTGCTCCCAGACAGCAGCAGGACCTTGGCGTTGTCCAAACCTTTAGTCAAAAGCTCTTTCACCACCTCCTTAATGATCAGAGCCCCCATAAAGGCATAGTCACCTGCAAAGAGAATAACAGTCAACTTACCCCACACACAAATACACACATACACAAGCAAAACACAACTTACCCCACACACATACACAAGCAAAGACACAAACACACACAAAGAAACAATCACACACAGACACATATACACAAATACGCACACACACACACAAATACACACACAAAGGCACAGACACACAAGCATGACACACAAGAAGTGATGACTTACTTTTGTTAGTCTTGGCGGAAGCTCCACTCCAGACATCACTGGAACAGTAGGGAATGAACCTATAAAAGGCCAGAGATGCTTTACTCTCACAACCCAGAGACTGTGGAATTACTGTAAACACACCTGCAAAAGACTGTGTTCAAACTGTGTCCAGACTGTGTCCAGTCTGGGTCCAGTCTGGGTCCAGTCTTATGTCCAGTCTGTGTCCAGTCTTATGTCCAGACTGTGTTCAGTCTGTGTCCAGTCTGTGTCCAGTCCTATGTCCAGACTGTGTCCGGTCTTATGTCCAGATTTTGTCCAGATTTTGTTCAGTCTGTGTCCAGTCCTATGTCCAGACTGTGTCCAGTCTTATGTCCAGACTCTGTCCAGTCTTATGTCCAGTCTTATGTCCAGACTGTGTCCAGTCTGTGTCCAGCCTTATGTCCAGACTGTGTCCAGTCTTATGTCCAGACTGTGTCCAGTCTGTGTCCAGCCTTATGTCCAGTATTATGTCCTGTCTGTGTCCAGTCTTACGTCCAGACTGTGTCCAGTCTGTGTCCAGCCTTATGTCCAGACTGTGTCCAGTCTTATGTCCAGACTGTGTCCAGTCTTATGTCCAGTCTGTGTCCAGTTTTATCCACAAAGGGCCAGTGTGGCTGCTGGGTTTTGTTTTACCCCAGCACTACGACTGATTCTCCTAATCAACTAATCATGGTTGATCAGTAGAATAAGTTGATCAGTAGAATAAGTTGATTAGTAGAATCAGTTGATCAGTAGAATCAGTTGATCAGTAGAATCAGTTGATTAATAGAATCAGTTGATCAGTAGAATCAGTTGATTAGTAGAATCAGTTGATTAGTAGAATCAGGTCTTTGTGCTGGGCTAAATCAAAAAAACTTTTTGATTTTTTTGATTTAGATAAGATTGGACACCCCTGTTTTAACACCATTCACATCAGCTTGAGTGTATGTGCGTGTGTGTGTGTGTGTGTGTGTGTGTGTGTGTGTGTGTGTGTGTGTGTGTGCGTATGTGCGTGCATGTGTGTGTGCGTAAGTGTGTGTGTGTGTGCATATGTGCGTGTGTGTGTGTGTGTGTTTGTATGTGCGTGTGTGTGTGTGTGTGTGTGTTTGTCTGAGTGTGTGCATGTGTGTGCGTATGTGTGTGAGTGTGTGTGTGTTTGTATGTGTGTGTACGTGCGTGCATGTGTGAATGTGTGCGTATATGTGTGTGAGTGTGTGTGTGTTTGTATGTGTGTGTGTGTGTTTGTGTGTGTGTGTGTACATGCGTGCATGTGTGAATGTGTGCGTATATGTGTGTGAGTGTGTGTGTGTTTGTATGTGTGTGTTTTGTTTTTTGTTTTTTTTGCGGGGGAGGTAATTACACCATGTTGGCGTTCCACCAGTGAGGGTTTTCTTCAGGTTGTGGAGACAGAATTCCGGTACCTGGGGGAAGGTGGGGGGGGGGGGGGTACAGTAACATGTGATTTTACTCCCAGACACATACTTTATTATCACAGTGCAAATAACAGTCATTATCCCCTACTGGGGCTTGGTACGACACCGCCCGCCCCACCCATGGGGATGTTTATTTAGTGACCTGGTGTTCTTCAGCCGGTAATCCAAAACTCAGTGGAGGCCCATCGGTCCATGAACTCAAGTGAGAGGCAAATTAAGATTAGCAATATTAGAGAGAGATAAAAAATAAAAAAAATTATCATTGTAACATTTTGTCATCTTAGGTTCTGAATGAGGCAACTCATGGAAAGTATGAAATCCTACTCAAAAAATTAAGTTGGAAATTACAGTCTTTAACAAACAGGTCACTAAATAAACATCCCCCTCGGCCTAGAGCTGCCGGGGGTTTTATTGAAAAAGTAAACGGCTTGTTTTTTTCCTTTCACCAAAAATATTTATAAAAAAACATCCTCATTAAGCCACCACCATGGTCTACCGTTGAAAAACCCGCTGTAACGGGATCAGAACACAAACAACGTGATGCAGGATAGTCTCAGTCAGAGTGATGTCAGAGCTGTAGTCTCAGTCAGAGTGATGTCAGAGCTGTAGTCTCGGTCAGAGTGATGTCAGAGCTGTAGTCTCAGTCAGAGTGATGTCAGAGCTGTAGTCTCAGTCAGAGTGATGTCAGTGCTGTAGTCTCAGTCAGAGTGATGTCAGTGCTGTAGTCTCAGTCAGAGTGATGTCAGAGCTGTAGTCTCGGTCAGAGTGATGTCAGAGCTGTAGTCTCGGTCAGAGTGATGTCAGAGCTGTAGTCTCTCACCTGTCTTGGTCCGTGGCCACTTGGATGAGCTCATTAGCCTCCTCATCGTCTCATACCTGCTGTCACAGTTTTCCTTGTTAAAGCAGTACCAGCCGCCTGAAGAGCCAGAAACAAAAACAAAAAAAATGGAGGTGAGAAAATAAGATAAAAAGCACAGTCTTTCACAATATACACACAAGGGTCTGACTCCATAGGTGCAACAAAAAAACGTACGATCAGAGCCACAGAAAAGGAAGCTTTGTGATTGGTCAGGACTTTTGATTCGTTGCAGCGAATCCTACGACAAACTCTTTTGGGTTTGCAAGACTTTCTGAACGCATCTAAAGAATGTAAGCAGTGCAAATTCCTAAATGTAAACTCTCAGGGTTCTACAGGGTTCTAGAGAACAGTGAACTATCAGGGTTCTAAAGAGAACGGTGATCTTGTGGGGTTCTACAGAGAACAGTGAACTCTCAGACTTCCATCTCTCAAGGTTCTTCTCACCTTCCAGAAATATCAGCCATCTTCTGCTGCCTTTGGATTCCTTCATGTAGTACCTACAAGGATAAAGAACACAGCGTCCAGCTTCCTGTTGACTAACAATTGCAAGGACAAGATCTGTCAAGCACTGACCGTAAATGAAGCATGAAGTACAGGAACCTCCCCTCCCAAATAAAATAAAGCAGGGACAGTGTTGGGTGCACCCACCCCAGCTAGCCACAAAATATTTTGAGAATGTTGTGAAACATTGTGGTTAGATTCCCAATTCAGTTCTGAGAGACTGTCATGACATAAACATTCCCCAACATATTTATTATTCCAAACTAGTTTTGTCAAAGAAAACATTATGTAATAAAACATTTCTGGAATAGCCTTTGAATATTAATCCGTTTTTTTTTTCCAGGTTGATAAATAATTTTTATTTGGATTGGACATTGATAATTTGTGTTCTATTCCAGAAATGTTTCAAAGCGACTTATAACGGACATCCAGGAAACTGGACAAATGTGTCTGTTTGGGAATGTTTGCCCTATCCGAATGGCTAGCTGGGGAAGGTCACTGAATATAGACTCCCACCCGCCCCCCCTGCCAGCCCGCCCTTGGTACAGCTGTTGGCACAAATGGGCACTACAGCAGTATGTTAGCAGCAGGGCCGCTCACCAGCTATTTAAAATTCTTTTAACAGCTGAATCTCATCTCGATCGTCATTTAGCAGAACGCTGTCGTGCCGGCTGTGCCGATGGAGGGCCGCTCACAGGCCGCTGTATGCTGGCTGGCACGAAAACTGGCATTATTTTTCTCCTGAAGGCAGCTGTTCAAGTCTCTGAAACAGGGCTGGGAGGGGCAAACTCAGCCCCTCATAGATGCACGCTAAGATAATCTGTTTTGTCTGGATCTCAATAATCAGACTCATTAAAAATTGATGTGATGTCAAAAATATTAATACACGAGGTAAACAGGAGGCTCAGTTTGAGAAAGACGCCCCACAGGAGGGTAACATGGGGCAACAAAGCCCCCAGCCTGTCTGTGGGGGGGGGGGGGGGGGGGTAGGCCAGTCAGGGGCAGTCCTCTTGGCCAGAACACTGTGAGGTAAGAGGGCTCATATTGAGCAAGCAAAGCACCAACAAGCTGGGTTAAAACAATCTATTCATAGCTGTATCCCTTACTGCAGATACTGATGCAATCCTGTCATTATTCTAATACTTAGAGAATCTGCGTACCTCTGCACACGCTGCACACCATACATATGCAATGTTTGGAGTCGATCTGATATGGCGACACCATAATCAAAAGGCAGAGGGAGAAAATGTAAAACTAAGCATATTTCTGACTTTCTCCATAAGCATTTTTTTACGCATTCTTTTACTCAGAGTTTTATACATGTGGCCCCTGAGCATTTTTGACGCTTTTTTTTACACAAGAGTTTTATACATGTGGCCCCTGGCCGTAAGACACATGGAGCAAAGGTAAGTAGCGGCGCCATCACTCAGCTGTGCGTAACTGGCCGTAAGACACATGGAGCAAAGGTAAGTAGCGGCGCCATCACTCAGCTGTGCGTAACTGGCCGTAAGACACATGGAGCAAAGGTAAGTAGCGGGGCCATCTCTCAGCTGTGCGTAACTGGCTGTTTCCGCTGGGCACTCCTGTGCCTCTCAGTTTACTGTAATAGCATCAGCACTGCAGGGGGACATAACCATGGTGACGTACACATTCCGCCGTTGCCGTAGCGTCTCTGCTGTTCTTGCGCACACGATGGAATGTTTTTGCAGAATTCCACTGCAGAGTCAAGAGTTTGTGGGGCTGTCTGTGATCTCATTTATTCAAGCCCCCATAGAAAATCCTTCCATGATAAGTTTAGATGCACACATGCACACACACACATGCAGTGCACACATGCACACACACACATGCAGTACACACACACACATACACCACACCTTGAAGCTGGTGTGTGAACACAGCAGTGGCTGACAGCACTTTTTATTTGGTTGTGAAGTCCAAAAATGCGGTAAAATGTATTCTTAATGAATATCTTCCTACTGTAAATCCTATTATCTGAAACCGCAGTTTAGCTTCCCACCACTAGAGGGCTCTGTTTCTCATTGTACATTTCATATAGGCGCCATGAAGTGCTCGTCACAAAAAAATCCGATCTTGATACATTTTAGGATTTTATAGGATTATATAAAAACTTGAATATATTAAAACAACCAAGTCTGAAAAGTGGGTTCCTGTGTGTGTGTCTGTAAACAACAGCTTTTGGTCCCAGCCAGAAAACATATAGGGCTCACTTGCAGCTCACTAATGGCTCACTAACGGCTCACTAGCAGCTCACTAATGGCTCACTAACGGCTCACTAGCAGCTCACATTCGGCTGTCGGTCCATCAGTGTTTTGCAAATCAGCGCTACGATTGTCCACTAGAGGACAGTTGACGGGAAGCAGTCGAGATGAAGATCAACTGTTAAAAGAATGCACAACAGTTAAGGCTCTGCTGCTAGCGGACTACTATAATGCCTATTAGCACAAACGCTAGTGGATCAAGAGGTGACACTAATAGCAGTTCTTGTATGTGGGTGTGTACTTGTGCGTGTGTGTTTGCACATGTGCATGTGCATTTAACTGAAAATTTCACTTTTTTATGCCATTCAAGTATGTCAAAAATTTGCATTTAAAAAAAGAAAAATTGGGCCAGGCTGGTGCTGCCCCTGTTTTTGTGGGAAAGCGAGCCCCACACACACCAGTTCAAATTAAAGACATCCTTCACTACGTGTCCCATAAACCCCTTGGAAAGCCGCATCACACCAATCTCAGACACAAGCTTTGTGCCCAAAGAGCTCAGAGCTCAAAGTCTGCATTCATTCACCCTCTCAGAGCAGAACTGCTGATCTGGGATCAGCCTTTTTTTTTAACTCATAATGGATCAGGTTGAGATACGGACAGGGGGAAACTGATCCTGGATCAGCGCTCGTACTCTGAGCTTGATCGCCGTGCTTGTACTGCGCGTGGGCGACACACTGACACACACAGTACAGACACACAAAAACACACACAGACACACACTCAGTCACAATACAAGCACAGACATACAAGACTTTCTCTCTTTCCTACCCATACATTGGATTCAGATCCAGCAATCTTTATACGATGTGGACGGCCTCATCCCCTTGGCAAAACACCAATAATAGATGCCCATCCACATGCTATAACGATCAGAGGATCTGCACAGCATCTGTTCAGCACTGATCCATTAAAAAATAAAAACACAAAATAGAAACAGCACAAGAGACAATAAAAAATAAATGAATAAATAATGAAATTAAAATAAAATAATTGGTGTTACGCGCCACGCCGCATGCTTATCGTCTCCACGGTAACACAGAAGGACTGGGATATTCATCCCGCTGTTACCGCCGTGTCACTCGGCACCACGAATCGCTTCGCATTATAACTCCGAAAAACATGTGCTGCTGCCCGGTCCTTTGATCAGAGGGAAAACATTTGGCTTCCATTTCATGGCTAGAATGCCTCTTTTCTTGTTTTTTTTTCTTCTTTTCTTTTTTTTTTTTTTTGTTGTTGTTTCCAATAGAGGCTTGTGTCAGTTTTCAAAAGGAGTCCTGAAACGAGTATTAATTATTGAATTAGCATAGTGCTTGTAGCGGGTCTGGCGATAGGCAATTACGCTCAATCAAAGCAGAGATTGTATCGTATGATGATATGCCAACTGCATGAATATCATGTTTCACCTCTAGGGGCGACTATGAGCATTAAAACTGGGCTAAACCAAAGATTTTACATATATGACAAGATACGCAACTGGCACTTTTCCCCATTGGATTTTTTGTCCGCGCAAGAGAAAGTGATCAGGCATGCGCAGTAGTGTTTTCAGTTAGCTTAGCAACTAAAGTTACATAACGTATGCTTAGAGTGGTGCGCATCTGACTGGCGCTAGCAGCATTTAAAGTTGGTTTTCGTCGGATAGCCAAAATCATAACGAGTTGTAAGTAGTAGTACTGGGTCCTGACAACCTAGGCATACATAATCGAAAAAGAAAAAGGATACTTTTGATTTTGTCTGTCTTATAATGACCTGTTTAGCAAACTGTTTTGTAAAACTCCATTGACCACCACTCATTCAATGAGTACCTGTTGTCTGTCTAATAAGTTCCAAGTGCAGTGACTGTGGGGTCAGGACAGGGCAGTGAGTGAGTGAGTGAGTGAGCACTGTGGGGTCAGCACAGGGCAGTGAGTGAGTGAGCACTGTGGGGTCAGGACAGGGCAGTGAGTGAGTGAGTGAGTGAGTGAGCGAGCACTGTGTGGTCAGGACAGGGCAGTGAGTGAGTGAGTGAGCACTGTGGGGTCAGGACAGGGCAGTGAGTGAGTGAGCGAGTGAGTGAGCACTGTGGGGTCAGGACAGGGCAGTGAGTGAGTGAGTGAGTGAGTGAGCACTGTGGGGTCAGGACAGGGCAGTGAGTGAGTGAGTGAGCACTGGGGTCAGGACAGGGCAGTGAGTGAGTGAGTGAATGAGCACTGTGGGGTCAGGACAGGGCAGTGAGTGAGTGAGTGAGCACTGTGGGGTCAGGACAGGGCAGTGAGTGAGTGAGCACTGTGGGGTCAGGACAGGGCAGTGAGTGAGTGAATGAGCACTGTGGGGTCAGGACAGGGCAGTGAGTGAGTGAGTGAGCACTGTGGGGTCAGGACAGGGCAGTGAGTGAGTGAGTGAGCACTGTGGGGTCAGGACAGGGCAGTTAGTGAGTGAGTGGGTGAGCACTGTGGGGTCAGGACAGGGCAGTGAGTGAGTGAGTGAGCACTGTGGGGTCAGGACAGGGCAGTGAGTGAGTGGGTGAGCACTGTGGGGTCAGGACAGGGCAGTGAGTGAGTGAGTGGGTGAGCACTGTGGGGTCAGGACAGGGCAGTGAGTGAGTGAGTGAGCACTGTGGGGTCAGGACAGGGTAGTGAGTGAGTGAGCACTGTGGGGTCAGGACAGGGCAGTGAGTGAGTGAGTGAGTGAGCCCTGTGGGGTCAGGACAGGGCAGTGAGTGAGCACTGTGGGGTCAGGACAGAGCAACAGACCTCACCTTTACCTGCACATCCCTGTTTCCAGGTGTGTTTGAAGCATAATCTGGGGAGAGGCAGGTGAGCACCTCGCTGTGGGAGTCTGCAGCAGCCAGTATCCTTCGCTGTCGGATTCCTGCGCATTACCGCATTGCACACATGCAGTCACACCTGGACGCAGGTGCAGGAAAAATGCCATTCCACCGTCCCTCATTTCTATTATTTCTATTATAGTTTTTTTAAACATTTCGTTGAAAAAAAGACTTAATCTTCATCCAGAGTGTGTGTGTACGTGTGTGTGTGTGTGTGTGTGTGTGTGTGTGTGTGTGTGTGTGTGTGTGTGTGTGTGCATGTGCGTGTGTTCTTTTCCTCTGTCCTTCAGCACAAGCTTTAATTATTGAATTACTACCACTGTGAAAGGAAGCCAGGTTCTGCACATAGGCATGTGGGAGGTGGTATCCCAGAGACATACAGAGGAAGAGTCTTTATGTGGTCTGGGAGGGGGGGGGGTAGTTTTTGCATGGCGGCCAGACGCCTGCGCGAGTAATTCCGCATCACATAAACCGCTGCGTCTCTACGCCAGGAATCCCTTTGATCTGCCGAGGCCCCGCGTGAGTAATTCACTGCGCTCTGCGTGCTGCCGGGGCGACACGCCTTGGCAGAGCGAGAGAGCGCGCTACGGGACCGACAGGGCGCCCGGGCGACTGCAAGGTCCACACACTGCTACAAAGCCAGAGCCCTGTCGCGACAAACGCTACACAAGGGCTTATATAGACTGTGTTGTAGGCTATATTGTATATTAAACAATGTTTCTGAGGACGGGGTTACGCGCAGGACGCCACTCCGAAAATACTAACGGAGAGAGAGAGAGAATACTTTAAAACTAAGCTGTCTGCACCGACCTCTGGAGGCCCCAACTCCCGCTCGTGACTTGAGCGCGTGAACTTTGATTTCCCCGAGCAGCAGCCAGACAGCAGTCTATGCACGTTGGGGAGTTTTTGCGCGAAATCTTCACCTCTCCCGACGATTCATCTTGGAGGCGCTCGACATCCGCGGGGTGCTATTTAAAAAAAAATCTGTCTGGAATGTATGTAGCCTAGACCTATTCCTCCTCCGTCTCCCAGTGTTCATCACGACACCGACACACACAAACGGCGCCGAGCCGCATGAGTGGCCTCGGAGCGGCTCTGCTATGCCTCTACCTATAGCCTGCGGGGTGATTTGACGACAGGTACATTTCTGGGACGATTTAAACGCACAATGCGCCACGCACATCAGCTTGCATGTGAGTTTTGGCAGAAAAAACGGTATTAAAATCACTGCTACCAGCCCTGGAACTCTTTTTGGTATGACATGTTATTTAAAAATATATAAATCAGATGATTTTTTACTTTTGACACGTTGTAACCCCCCCTCTCTCTCTCGCTCTCCAGCACTTCCTTGATAAAGAAGTATACCGATCATGCCTGCAAAGATTATTTTCGATTAATGAATTGAAATTTATTTCATCATTGTTAGCTACTGCATTCCGCGAATGTGTTACCGTCCTTATTACACGTGATGGTTTCTCTCTATGGATCATCTAGACCCTAATAATTGTGAAAATGTTTTGAAATTGCTCTTCTTCTTCTGGATAGTTTGATCCCTCTTGAGAATATAAATGCCATGTTTTTTTAAAGGACCACTCCCGATGCGACAGGCTTCAAAACGTCCATTAAACATGATTTATATTTCAGCTCGGGGGTATTTGCAATTCTGTGTCCATGGACGCGAAGACCTAAAGCCCTTTGTGCCCACATATTTAGGCCACAATAGAACCCCGAATCATACAATGAACAAACACTAGCCTGTTGCCAGTGTCGGTCTCTTTGATGTGTAGCGCAATGCGCTTACAATCCATGTCGCGCGCACAAAGCCGACAGAAGAAGAAAAAAGAATAGATGCACTAAATAAAATTACGCTCGCTTGTCATTTTTTTTAGGACCGTGTCTGGAAACTATTGTGGTGTGAAATATATATTTATCTATGATGTCAAAATACTTCGTGACATCAATTTTTCCATAAAAATTTAAATTTCCCGCTATTGATTGTTCTTTCTAGGGAGATATCACTGCTAATTGGCTACTGGTTCCCCCTATAAACCATGAATTCCATGCGCGTTCACGTAGACACCTGTCGCAGCTAGTCCTATCAGTTCTGTTTGACTTGAATTTTAGCCTATGTGTTTCGGTTTTCTTCAAAACGATATTAGCTATTATAATTTTGTTACGTGACTAAAAAATAAACAAAAGTATCCGAGAGGGAGCTGTAAAGCATAACACAAACAAGTATGTTTCTATTTTGTTTCAAACGCCGGAGAAACTGAAGAAGTGTGTTTTAAATAATTGTTTCGTCATACTATGTTGCATGTGGAGCATTCGTTTTCATCCCAGCGCCGCACACATGAAAGGCATTCTTAGCTGTGGTCACTCCGCAAATTCCACTGCGGGACATTCATTTATGAAAGGCGTGGAAGGCTGGGGTTTAGGACAAATGTTGCCGGGGAACAGAGGACACGGCAGTATTCCAATTTGCGCTCAATTCTCGTGCCCAGTCGCAGCCGAACCTCCACGGCATGTATTTACGCCGTAGGAAAAACACAACCTTTACGAAGCGCAATTCTGTCTGTCGTGATCTTTGGTACATTCTAATCTAATCTGCAAGAAAAGACACTTACCCTGCCGGGGTTCCATCGTTGCACGTGACCGACGTATTCTCCAGAAAGTGCAGCTTCATGTCGTGGTCCAGTTTCTGCGCTGAGCACGGGTAGAGGGACTGTGCGAGGTTCTTCACTTGGGTCATGAAGTTGTCCATGTTCCCTTCGACCGCGGTGAAGTCCAAGGGGAAGCTCTCGGTCGCCTCGCCCCTGTCCCTGTACTGCGGGGAGGGTTGTGCCCGCCGTGGCTGCGCGCGGCTGCCTCGCTGCTTCCTCGCGCCTAGAGCTTCAGACTGTAGCAGCACGAGCAACAGAACCGAGTGGAACAGCTTCGGACTTCTTCTCTGGTGCCACTTGCAGGAGTTCATTTTCCGTCTCGCCTTGAATTTCTCGGTTCAATGATTTTCTGAGATGTCTTCCTTCTGGTGTTTCAGGTGGATGTTTGGAGCAAAAAAAATATCATAAAATAAAAATAATCAAATATTTAATAAATAAATAGAACTATTTTTTTTTTAAAGTGAGAATCTGAAGCAACCTTCTCTTGGCCTTCTCTTTCTCAGTGGTGAGAATCAAATGTCCAAGGTTTTTTACCCGCTGGAAAATGTCCCTTTAGCTTACAAAAAGGTATGCTTTTCATTTTGTAGCATATTTGCTCATGTAGTCTATCTTCCCCCGAAAAATAAATAAACCAATACTTTGTACTATGTATTAAGAAAGTACATTCTTAAGCAGTTTTTGAATAGGCTATTTAAACGGTTATTTTTACTCAACAATTATGTAAATGCCAGTGCCCTTTCTTGCTCCAGTCCAAAAGTTTTATTTAATAGCAATGATTGTAATTTCTTATTAACTTAACTGTCTCGGGTCTCGCCTGCTGTGAATTAATAATTCTACCCACCACAGACATTTGACTTTTATTCAAACTTTTCCCCCTTCTCGCTCCCCTGAGCCAATCGCGACAGAGGGCTGGACCCGGGGCGTGGTCTCGCGAGGCAAACTTTCTCTGCTCTTAATTTATTAAGAAAGATGCCCACGCGCCTGGCTCCTCCGATCTGCGATTTTTTTTTTACTAGATGTAGTGTTTTTCCATCGCTTGAAATGCTGTTTCCCATTCCAAACCAATTTATTGAGTGAGAATTATAGGCTTCTCCCAAGTAATTAATTCGCCTCAATGGCTGGACAATAAAATAAACAAACAACGGTGCCACAATCTATTCGCATAACATCTATTTGTTTCTCCAGATTCATAATGGAACTGTAATTTGGTTTGTGGCAGGACGACAGATAACTGATAAAACAATTTATCTTCCAGCTACCTAAAACGCAGAGGCTATAGCCTACATTATATAAACAGAGCAGGAGAAAGTATTTATTTATTTATAATGAATCAAATATCTTCGTTTTTTCTTAGATACTTCCGATTTGCAATGCAATAGCCTCCCCGCGCCCGACCACCCCCCGTGGCCTTGGACAAACACAGCGCCTTTAAAGCGCTTAGGACTCCGTTTGAAGTTTTATTTCCTCGCCGATAGCTATAAGGAGGATAAGGAAGACCCTGTTTGTTTATTCGGACCGAGGCAATTTCCCTAAAACAAGACCACTCACCTTCATATAACCTTTAAGAAATGAGGATCGGATGGGGGCACGCGGTTATAGGTGTTTCTGTGATAATAGCGGCGGAAGAGAAACACTTCCGTTTTAAACTGACGGCGTAAGCCTTTGGGCATTTGCAAGGATTGATACGCAAATAACGTTGAAGGGCAAAGCTATTTATAACATATTTATTTGGGTTTTACAGTCCGTAAAGGAGGATGCTACCTCTCGATTCTCACGTTTCTCAATCGTTCGTTTTCCGATAAGCTTAGGCTACGTCTTCCCTGGGAGAATGCAACAGCGTATAAAATAACGATCTGCAATAAAGGACAGAAATGTCATGATATTGCCAATCTCCTTTATCAATGAAGTAATAATAATACACAGCAAAATATTTAGTGTTAAATTAACTCTTACAGTGTAGCTTACTACATGTGGTCCCTGTTGGACTTTTATAAACACTGTTTGAATTAACACTGAACATTTTACTTTACAGTACAACATTGACATTAAAAACAGTATACGCTTGTATGTTAATGAGTGCGTCGGATGCTCTGAATCCAGCACAGCCGCAAGGCCAGGCATTTATTAATTCTGTTGTTTGTTTTTATATATTTATTAATATGTTTTGTAATTGAGTCGGTGAGCCAGAAACGAATTGACAATTTTCAACCAAAGTGGATAATAAAGTTGAACTGAATTTAGCTGAATTGTAAAACAGTGTCCCACGTTTTTGAGGTGTATTTATTTATTTTATTTTTAAAAAACTAAAAGTCAGTCAAGAGATTCGTCAACATAATTAATAATTCTTAAATATAACCGCTTTAAACGGTGTTTTCGGTGCGTGTGTAAGTATATTTACCCGTTAACGAGCTGGGCACCCGTACAACACATCCAGTTTTCTGAGGATAACCCGGTATATATCCTGATGGCGCAGAGCAGGTTGGCTTTGCAGACTGGGAAAAGCGCACACTGACACTGTTTCATATACAAGGGGCCCCTAACGATCAAAGCAATCACCACTCTTTCTTTCAATCCCCCTCCCACTTACCCCCCCCCCCCCTCGTACAGAGGACAACTTGAATCCTGTACTGCATCTTTCTACAGAACAACTTGAGTCCCGTACTGCATCTTTCTACAAAACAACTTCAGTCCCGTACTGCATCTTTCTACAGAACAACTTGAGTCCCGTACTGCATCTTTCTACAGAACAACTTGAGTCCCGTACTGCATCTTTCTACAGACAACATTCGCATCACGAGCCCAATTTAAGGAGCATTTATAGAAAGTATTCAACCAGATTTTATTCAACGCAGTCGTTTAATGTTTATGCTGCGGACATGCGAACAAATGTATAAGTTACATTTAAAGCAAATCATGTGGAACCACTGTTCACAATTCAGCTGAGTAAAACCAATTGATTTTTCCCCCACTGTAGTTAACATTAACATAGCAGCTTACCCCATCACGGTTTTATTTTTTTTAAACTTGTTTTTCGGGATACTTATATCTGGGATTCTTTCCCAATAGATCTAAGCTCTCTGCATATAGGCTATACCGCGAGGGCACATTCAATCTGCACGCGCAGACAGCCTGGAAGACTGACAGGTCAAATGAACCCGGCTGCTGATTCGCAGTTGTCTGTACGCCGACTGAGCCCTGTAATTTTAAGATTACAGGATGTCAAGCAAACGCTCAGTCACTTATAGCACTTTAAAGATAACAGCACCAATAACAGGAAATTCCAAGGTCAATCCAAAAAGTTATTTTTGGTATTAGTATTTTCAGTGAAATGCTAAATCCATTACTTAGCCTACTACGTCTTTGGTTCATTCCTTCTCGACGTGGCTCAACGACAGGGTTTAGATGGAGATAACATGCAAATATAATGCCAATATATCTTACCACATTACATTGCAAATATGACCTTTACTGTCTTGGCTGTCTGTCTGACGCATCTAGCCTGCATAGCCTATATAGTATAGATATATAGCCTATATAATAGCTTACATTACAGGCAATTAGTAGACGCTCTTATCCATAGCGACTGACATAGCCTTTTACATTTTTACATAGTAGGCTATCGATTTATACAGCTGGGTAATTCGTTCGTTATGCATCGTTATGCATTTGTTAAAATATAAAATAGAGACCTAAAAAAGCATTTAGACTATAATCTACTGAGTAGGCTACCCTAGTCTATCTGCCAATACAGATCAGTGGTGTAGTAGTGCCCGGAGAAGTGGGTATACTCTAATTTATCAAATCGATTACTACTAATTGATACGCGCACCAGTGGGAATTAAAAAGTGAGTAGGCCTATACTCTATGCCCACAATGAAAGAAGTGGGTACACTGCGTACCCTCCACTACACTACGAATACAGATTATAACTTAAATAAATAAAGAAATTAAGTATTTTTGAACAAATATCCAGTCCATGACTACCCACGACAATCCCAGTTCTGGTTATTTAAAAAATAAATGAGGACACATAACGTTTATTTTTAAAAACAAAAACCTCCTTCACTCCATTCATTTAATTGTGAATCATCTGGAGCACCTATTGCACATTCACTGGTCCCCTATCTTTTAAAATCCTTGATCAGAGTGAACAAATACTAATTTAAATATGTTTCAATAGTAGCCTATTTATGCTTCAGACATATTGTGCAAATTGCGCAAGCGCATATATAGTTCAAACTCGTATGTTGCATATTGCAGATATAGGCTACTGTATATTTTATTAACACGAGTCTGAGAATCTCAAAGTGATTGACATGCATGGTCCTTTGATGCTTCTTTTTCAGCATAATTGCCATGGTAATTGACTCATTCCTGCCATGCATTGAGGGGGGTCGATTATGTCTTCATTAGCCGTTACGTACAATAAATGCATAAATACATTAGTGCTTTATGGACTTTGCTGGATCATCTCGTACGAGTTTATCAGTCCTCAGGCGGCGAGATAAAAGACGAGTGTAGAGCTGGTGTTAATGGAACGCTTAACCTTGCAGAAACCTGTTGTTTCTAACAATAGACCCGCAAGCGCACGCGGCTATTTGGTTACCGGGAAACCTACGCGCGCTGATGGGGGGCTGCCATACAGCACGAGCGCTCTTTTGTTAATATGTAAAACGGGAGTACAATAGACTGTGCTCCCGGGACAGCGGTCCACTCAGACAAATACACAGCCTCGATCGAGATGCTTAACGGACCCCTAGCGCAAAACTTTCCATCAATTGTAGTGGTAGATTATATCGACCAGTCTGTTATAGGCGGTGATTTCAAACACATCAGTGAAGTGTGAGTAAACCTATCGAGAGACAAGAGGAAAGACTCCTGTATATGCGAAGCAATAAGCCGTGCAAATAGTTTACCCAGCAAGGGAGAAGAAACAAACCATGGGTATGCCAAAGAAGCCCAACTTGACACGATGCTGTGTCTTTATAAGTAGAATGACTTCGGCCAAATATATATATAGGCCTACAGTATATCCTATGTATATACAGTATATACTATTGTATCCTTTTTTATTTCATAGATCTATTTGGACTATCTTTTTTTGTTTTGTTTTAGCCACCCGAACAACTTAGATATTAGATAGTTGATTGGTGCTATATTCGAATAAACAAAGAATACATAATGAATAAATAAACAAAGATGTTTTTCTTGGCCCTGAATACACCCCATTTCCCTCCATTTTAAATGCAGGAAGTAAATTCCAATAATCGACAAGCAATCGGCCACACGTATGGCCTAAAACGTAATTAAAATATAATAGCCTACATCGTCAGTTGACAAGATATATTCGCATTCACACAGTTTTTCATAGACAATGCATGGCAGAATTATGGCAGATTCGTCTAAGCAGTAAGCACCCGTGGAAAATTGCACAAAGTGTGACATCACCTATACTGTCAGCATGCCAATATACATGCATATTTCCAAATGTAAATGCACATGAAGTGTACTGAAGTGCACATGAAGTGTACTCAAGTGCACATGATGTGTCCATAACGGAATGCATTAATCTATGCAAATAAAGCCAATATTTTCCCAGTTATAATTATATATTAGAGCCTCGTTGTTTGCTAAACCTTGTATAGTTTTACATTACATTACAATTATTTGGCAGAGGCTTTTATCCAGAGCAACAAACAGTAGTTAATCCTTACTACTAATGTCAGGATGGTTGTAGTGGTTATACAAGGCCTATTATACAAGGCCTAAAAATCAACACGGCTCGATGATATAATGATATATATCACTGAAAAAATACTTTTTAATAACATGGCTGAGGAAGCATACATCAGTAAACGCAGAAGAATACAGTTGAATGAGTCAGCCTGTTGATATGCCTATAGTCTGAGGGGTCCACCATCTTATCCAGAAAGGGTGCAGGCTTTTGTTCCAACGAAGCAGTAACACACCTGATTCTATTAATAAAAGTTCTTAACAAAAACTGTAGTGGGTTGATCAGTAGAATCAGGAGTGTAACTGGTTGGTTGGGAAAAAATCCTCCACCTACACCGGCCCTTTCTGGATAAGATTGAGGACCCCTGCTATAGACCGAGGAGATAAATGTGTTTTTCAGTAAACACAATCCGTAATGAAGCGCTCCTCTTGAAATATTCTGGAGAGGCAGTGTGGAAAGGTCCCGTACCCTGAACGGCACAGGCACCCCTACAGATCGGCGGCGGCATGACGTGCAGTGACACCCGCTGGGCCGATGGTATTCATCGGGGGGAACTTCAAACAGATTCCTGTACTGATTTTGGACATGTGGCAGTAGTCCTGGAGCTGTGGCTGTCTGTCCCTGATTGTGCCCCAGTCTCTTTGACTTACACCTCCTGTTTTATCACTGCCCCCCCCCCCCCCTTCCGCTCCACCCCCAAAACAGCGTACCCCTTAAATCACTCTCAGATGGATGCTCCTAGCTGATTCGTTCCAGGGAGGGCGACCAGAGAGGCGCGGGACCACGCGCTATCGCTCCATTCAAATGTTTCCAGAAGATACAGGCTGAATCACAAACTGAGCTTGTGCGCTGTGGAGAGTGCAGGGGTCAGAAAGCAAAAGTCCTCCCCTGTGTTTCCTCCACCCATGAACTCAGCCAGCTGATTTTGCTAATTAGTTCTACCTCCTGGCTGAAGAATTGTGCTAATCAGCAAACACAGGTGATTGGAACTAAATACTGGAGAGGACTTTTACTTTCTGAACCTGGATTTTATACCAATGAGACTTTAACGGCACATTTCCTGGGGGAGGGTAAGTCTGCATTCTGCCAAAAATGGCGAGAAGAGGGTGTGAAAAGTCAGCATGAGAGCGGTTTTCACAAAGGGTCAGCCTTAAGCACTCATGGGTCAGCCCCAAGCACTCATGGACTTGATGAGAATGCACCTTTGAGTCACGTGGCGCTGTAATGGCGACATGTAGTCCAGCTGTCTCTCGTGTTCGTGTTTGTTAATTTGAATGTGTTTTTTTGTGTCTGGCTTTTGTCTTTGTTTTTTTTCATGCGCTGTGTGTTTGTAGTGGGATGGGGAAGCGGGCTGGAGATTTTTCAGGGCACTCCTGCTGCTCGTTTTGATTATATTGACGAATTGTCTAGTCGATATAATTTAGTTTGTGGTCGTCACCATGGAGACGCATTCGAAACATATGCTCGGGAATGTCCGTTGGATCTGCAGACTGCAGCAACAAAGTTTACCATCACTCTTCACCGGAGTTGAGGATTTCTGGACTGATCCGGGAGTGCAGGCAATCTTCAAAAGGCAGCCAGGGAAGGAGAACATAATGCGGGGGACAAATGAGGAGACGACTGGGAGGATTGACGCAGTTCGGTGCTCCGTTTCAGCGGTGGGCGGAGACCGCAGTGCTGCGTGTATGGAGGAGAGTCGTGGAGGCAGAATTTGTGTGTTGGACTGCTTGCTGACACTGGACATCTATTTTTTAAATCATGGCTGTATTGCGTGTATTGTGGCGGCAGTGTAGTATAATGGTTAAGGAACTGGACTTGTAACTGAAAGGTTGCCGGTTCGATTCCCAGGTAGGACACTGCTGTTGTACCCTTGAGCAAGGTACTTAACCTGCATTGCTTCAGTATATATCCAGCTGTATGAATGGATAAATGTAATAAGAAGTATGTAAGTCGCTCTGGATAAGAGCGTCTGCTAAATGCCTATAATGTAATGTAATGTACTGCAATTTAATTCACTTGATTGATGTAATGATTCTGTTGGTTGTCTATGTTTGATATGTTTGTTTGTGTGTTGTGGGTCTGCCCCACTGTCTGTCTTTTTTTGTTGTTGCTGGGGCTACAACTGAAGTTCCCTTGTGGGAAAATAAAAGTTATTCTATTCTATTCTATGTCTGTGAGTCTAGAGAATGGGATTCAGCCACAGTCCGTTTATCTCTGCATTGGAGGCGTGGCTTAACCCTCTGCTCCCCTTGACGTGAGGTTAAAGGTCAGCTTTGGCTCTCTGTGCTACATAGGCCGTGTCCGAATCAGCACCCTTCCATACAATTGAGTATTCTTATTGAGTAGACAGGATGTGAAAGTAGTTAAGTAAGAGAAATTTTCTCTAAATGCAGTGTAATTAAAACCCCCGGATGATATACTTACTTCTGTGGTTTCGCTGAATATATTCGGAGGCACACTTTTGCAAGAAGTACGCAAACATTTTGTTCACATAAATATGACACACAGGTTAGTTTTAAAAGTGAGGCGCAGCTTCACTGATGTTTTCCTTCAATAACAATAAAAACAACACATGACATGGCCGCGCAAGAGTGGGACATCAACACATGACATAGCTGCACAAGAGTGGGACATCAACACATGACATGGCCGCGCAAGAGTGGGACGTCTTACGACTCTTCCACAGCATGGTTGGAAAATAGTAAGGAGGATATTTATTAGCATACTGCAGACAGTAGCTTCCAGTACACAATATAGAGGAGACAGTATGCAGTAGATATGGTTTTGATTCGGACACAGCCATAGTTGGCACCCCCGTTATAGTGGGTCCACGCGATTTGACCACGCCAGGATATCCCGCATCACATGGCGGGCGAGGGAGGAACTCGCTGCGGCAATAGAGTACGTGTGATGTGTTTAGGTTGCGGACACAGCCATAAAGACTAGAAATACCAGCCGTATAAAACCAACAAAGAGAGTGTGGACTGCAAATCTGGCCCTCAAATCCAAATCTGGTCCTGATTTTCTTTTCTCCCAAACAATTAACTGAAAAATAAGTGCTGCTGATTGGCCAGACTGTCTGCACACCTGACTGCCAGGTAATGGGAGGGTGGAAAACCAGCAGGTCTCAGACCTTGAGGACCGTGATTTGAGTAACAGGGATTTAGCGTTTAGCCAAAGCAACGCAAAAAATCGTGTTTCGTATGTTAAGGAAACCGTAAGAGCTAAAGATAGACACGGCCACAAGATGCATTCCTCAAGACCTGCAAGATAAAGGCAGAGATCGGGTAAATTTTTTATTTTACTTTGAGTTAAACAGAGACACTGAGGCGTAATTTGAAACGGTGGGTTTTGAGACATTTCTGAAAGAAATCCAGTGAAACTGCCTTCCGGATGAACCGTGAACCCCCGTACCACTACCATCAGGGGGGCTGAGGGCAGAAAGGAGCTGGGGGGTCGAGAGGAGCAGCTTCCGGGAGTTGGAAGGGACGGGACCGCCAGCGAGTGGGAGGATGATGAACATTACATTATATTACATTACAGGCATTTAGCAGACGCTCTTATCCAGAGCGACTTACACAACTTTCAGCATTTTTACATTGTATCCATTTTTACAGCTGGATATATACCGAGGCAATCCAGGTTAAGTACCTTACTCAAGGGTACAATGACAGTGTTCTACCTGGGAATCAAACCTGCAACCTGCAGTTCACAATGCCCAGAGAGCAGCTGACGGTGCTGGAAGGGACAGGACAGCCAGCTAGTGAGAGGATGCTGAATAGATAGGTCTGGATGCAGTGTATGGTCACATCACTGTTTGAAGATAGGACAGCTTGATGTGAGTGTGCGACAGACTTGCATTGATTGTGGGCAGCCACCACAAGCCAGTGAAGGGGTGTTCATAGGTGCTGTGTGAATTTAGGCAGGTTGACTAGGTGGGCAGCAGTATTCTGGACCATTTCCAGTGGCCTGACGACACCGTCCGGTTAACAGGCCAACAAGAGACCGTCTCTCCCTCGTATGAATAACTCGGTTAGCTGGCTAACTGTACTGAGTAAAACCCGAAAAACCCCCGAATATGGAACATATGAACGGGCAAAAACACTGTTCCGGGTTTTACTCATCGCAGTTAACCTGCTAACTCAGTTACGAGGAACAAGGCCCAGGCTAGAGATTACAAGGGCTTGTACAAGTAGCTCTGTGTGATTAGTTCCTATGCCCTGCTCACGCTCACATGCTAACACACAGCTCTGAATACACGTTAGTCCTGCTCATGCTCACATGCTAACACACAGCTATGAACACACATGTTGCAATAGCTTACCCCCGGTGGGGACTAACTTGGTCAACAAAACTTCTCCCAAGTAATGAAACAGAGGAAACCATTCAGAATGAACTTCCTGTTTCATAACCGAAGCCCATTGGATAAGCCCTCGGATTGACGGTCATGTGACTAGACTGCCTTCAAAAAATAATAGAGATACATTACATCACTCTCTTATTGTTTTATACCATTTATTTATTTATTTATTAATTAAATGTATTTATCTTTGCTCAGAGACTGTCTACAATATGAATTTCAACTGTTAAAATGTGGTACAAGGCGGCACGGTGGTGCAGTGGTTAGCACTGTCGCCTTACAGCAAGAAGGTACCGAGTTCGAATCCCAGCCGAGGCCTTTCTGTGTGGAGTTTGCATGTTCTCCCCGTGTCAGCGTGGGTTTCCTCCGGGTACTCCGGTTTCCTCCCACAGTCCAAAAACATGCAGGTTAGGCTAATTGGAGACATAGGCTAAATTGCCCATAGGTATGAATGAGTGAGTGAATGGTGTGAGTGCTCTGTGATGGATTGGCGGGTGTATTCCTGCCTCTCGCCCAATGCATGCTGGGATAGGCTCCAGCACCCCCCGTGACCCTGAATAGGAATAAGCGGGTTGAAGGATGATGAGGATGAGGATGATGATGATGATGATGAAAATGTGGTGCATTATGCAAGATTAATTTTCATTTCTCAGGCAGGTGACACTCATTACATCAGCCAAGTCCCATACTTCTTAGACAAATAAAGCCAATGGATGCCAGCTCCTCACCAACCACCAATCAACACTGCCCCCTCTCTTTCCAGGTTAAGGCCTGGTACATACTCTACACAAGGAACTGACCGAGAGTGAAACCCATTCTTTGGACTCGCAGACTTGTGGACTCAAAAGTGCATTCTCATCAAGTCCATTCATGTTCCTTGCATAGAGTATGTACCAGGCCTTAGTCCAGACCTGTGTCAAATTATTATTTTATATGTTTTAATTAATGGTTAAGACAAAGGCGCATTCCGAGTTTGACTGAATCTGGCCATCAGTGTGTTGACCTCTGACCTTTCACTGGACATTCCGCCAGGTTTTCCACAAAGTAGTAACAGCAAAGAGACCACAGAGAACAATGACAGAAAGTAATGGCATGTCATGTCTTTTTATTTTTATGATCACCATTCTTGTTATACATAAAAAAAAAATTTAAATCAAAGAGTACTGTTATATCAGAGTGGGCTCCACTATGTTAAATACAACATCACTATATTCCAGTCTGTGGCATGTCCAATTGGGAAAATTATAGCTTAATATTGTATTGATTTTGTCACAAAAACATAAAGGCACTGGAAGGTCTGTCTTCTGGAAGGAGAAAGGATGGAGGCCAGTTGAAAGGAATTAAAATAAACTATGCTGTGAAATACAACAGTCTTATAGATGGCAATTTTTTTCCTTTTGTTCTCAGAGCGAGACCCCTACACTTGTTTCTGATGATGTGATTCCAAGCCTGTCCCTTTTATGAAATGGATCCATCCTGATCTCTTTGATGTAACCTGATCTTACAGTTCCAAATAACGAGATTGAAGATTGTGCACAAGCTTTCAGCGGCACAAACCAATCAAAAATAACAAGGGGGTGGGGGTCGAGGTGCAGGTGGTGGCAGTGGAGGTGGTGTATTTATGCAGGGGTGAGAAAGTATGGAGGTAGATTTCTATCAAAAATAAACAAGCACAAAAGTATAATCCACAATTGTATTTACCATCCACACACACCTCTTAATTTGTGTTCGTAGATATAATCCACAATTGTATTTACCATCCACACACACACACACACCTCTCAATTTGTGTTTCGTAAAAATAATCCACAAGTATGTGTTTTCCATCCACACACAAACACCTCTCAACTTCTGTTTCGTAAATCATCATTTGGATGAATGCAAAAATTATATTCACAAATGCAAATAACATTTACAGATATGTTTCCAATGTTCACATGTACAAATCAAAAGCTTGGCTTGCGAACTGGCGAATCTACATTTGCCGATCGAAGGACACGCTTGATCTGCTTGGATTTACGGACAGAATTTTGAGACAAATATTCCGCTGTTTTTCACCGTGTCGATTCACGCTCGCTTAACTGGCAATTCGTAAACTAAACTTCTTCTTCTTTGGTGCTACATAACACGATGGTTTGTGTGTTCGGCTCATCAGCGCCACTTTTAGAACAAGTGGCCAAAATTGCACATTATCTTTAAGAAGTGGATTCATGGTACATTTAATTAAAACAACTGAGTTTTTAGTTTATTTAGGTTGTAAAGTTAACCCCACGCGAATCTTGCGATGGCAAGTTTTTTAAACAGTCATTGCACAAAACTCCTATCAGATTGCATGTAGCTAGCTAGCTAGATTACATTACACAGGGGTAGGTCCGTACACAGTAGCTACATAACTCTTTCGCCCCTCATGGAAAAGATTATGTAAAACAAACTCAACCATGTGAAGTATTGTAGCCAATTAAATTAATTTGACAGCTATTCTCACTGATACCGATGTCTCCTATGAAATCTTTTATTTGTTCAGCTAGCTAGCTAGTAGATAAGACACCTAAATGAAAATGATAATTCAAATTGCATGGAGTGCTCTCCTTATTACATTACAGTTATTTGGTAGACGCTTTTATCCAAAGCGACGTACAATAAGTGCATATAGAAGGTCATAGACACAATCTACAAAGCAAATCCAACAAAGCACAACTTTCTCACAATGTAGGAGCTATTATTTTAGCTCATAGTGTTGTACTTCCTAGTTCCTATCAATGTACGGACCTACCCCTGTGTAATGTAATCTAGCTAGCTAGCTACATGCAATCTGATAGGAGTTTTGTGCAATGACTGTTTAAAAAACTTGCCATCGCAAGATTAGCGTGGGGTTAACTTTACAACCTAAATAAACTCAAAACTCGGTTGCTTTAATTAAATGTACCATAAATCCACTTCTTTAAGATAATGTGCAATTTTGGCCACTTGTTCTAAAAGTGGCGCTGATGAGCCGAACACACAAACCGCCGTGTTATGTAGCACCAAAGAAGAAGAAGTTTAGTGTAGATTCGCCAGTTCGCAAGCCAAGCTTTTGATTTGTACATGTGAACATTGGAAACATATCTGTAAATGTGATTTGCATTTGTGAATATAATTTTTGCATTCATCCAAATGATGATTTACGAAACAGAAGTTGAGAGGTGTTTGTGTGTGGATGGAAAACACATACTTGTGGATTATTTTTACGAAACACAAATTGAGAGGTGTGTGTGTGTGTGGATGGTAAATACAATTGTGGATTATATCTACGAACACAAATTGAGAGGTGTGTGTGTGTGGATGGTAAATACAATTGTGGATTATACTTTTGTGCTTGTTTATTTTTGATAGAAATCTACCTCCATAAGAGAGAGAGAGAAAGAGAGAGAAAAACTGGAGCCTTTTCTGAATGAGTTCTTCCCTGTTAACAGTAGGAGGCAGAATTCGTTTTGGCAGGAGGAACATCATCCCACTCAGCAACTGTAAGGTACTTTCCTTTCCTCAGTGACGACTGGAAGGCAGCTGCCACCTCCACATGTATTAAAGTTACATGGCATTATACATGCCATTCTGAAACACACACCATCTGCACACAAGTACAGCTATTTAACTCAACAAAACAAAGACCCACTGTGGGCAGAAGGAAAATCCCTCTAAGAATTAGGGAACTGCAAGCAAAATACCTACTAGCTACTGTTTGCAGCCTTGGAGGAAGCAGCTGCCTTCCAGTAGTCACAGTAGGCAGGCTACCTTGGGCAATTGTAACTCGACAGCACAATAAACACATACATGCTTGTAACTGCGTTAAAATGAAACAAAATATCACCTTCATATTCTCTGGAAACAAGAATTAGGCTTTGGCTGAGTCAATCGCATGTGGATGTAATTATTTCAAAATAGGCCAATATATTCTCATCAGATTTTTTTAACTTTTCAACCAGTTTAACAAACGCAGATATACGGTGACAACCTTTTAACCTATTATTTGAGGCACGTGGGAAAATTATGAATATATCTGAAAACGCTTCTTTTGAAATAAAACCAGCCTGTTGCCTACTGTCAGTGGAGCAGTGCTGTTATTAAAGTTGATTCAAACAAACAATGTGACGTCACATGAGAATGGCGGCCAGCAGTACAACAGTGACAGTGCTCGCTCCGAATGGACGGAGACAAACTGTCAAAATTTCACCCAGCACGCCTTTATTACAGGTAAATACGTGAAAGGCCCAATACACGTTTTTAAAGTGCATTATTTATCAACAAGATGTCTTATGTCGCGACTGAGACGCGCCGGTTTTTCCCCCGTTTCGTCAGAACAATGACAGTTCAGTTTTGCTTGATCCAGCTGTGTGCAGAAAAGTGAGATCATGCTCTTGCGTTGCTAGCTACCGTTAACCAGTCAACGTGCAAACTGAGATATCTGAGAATGTTCATGTCTTTTTTTAGGTTTTGGAAGACGTTTGCAAGAAGCATGGATTCAGTCCCGACGACTATGATCTCAAGTGGGTTAACAACAGTGTTTTTAATTTCTTGCCAAGTTAGCAGTGGTGGCAACACCTCTGAACGTTAATTAGCTGAAATGTTGGTGACCTGTGATCTGCAGTGTAGTCCGTTAGTTAATGTTTTAACCTAAGCTGGGTATGTTAGTTTGCTACTCGGTTACTCGGCTGACTTGTTGCTAGGATGGGTATCGCGAGCTAATTTAGCTACGTCGCATACTAGCTTTGTTATTTTGTTTTTTATTCTATTTTTGAGTTTTCAAAATAAGAATACATACCAACCGAGTGGAGTAAAAGAAAGCCAATTAGGTTGGAATGTGGCATTGATACTGTGAAGAGCAGATGGGATAAAGACTCGGGATTAGTGTACTTAATTGTGTGTACACATCATATATATATCCGCCAACAACACTACGGCAGAGAAAATATCTTGTGGTGGCTGTATTGTCAACTCTGATCCGTCTATTTCTTTCTGAACGTAAAGGGATTATAGTTTTAGCCCTATACAAGCTGATTAGTCTTTAATTGTGTGCTGTATATTGAAAAGCAACGTGTACATAGACAGGAATCGGTACGTACTTGGTGCTGAAAGCCAGGTGTATTCATCCGGTGTTTAAACGTACCAGCACCATAACAATTCTCCAAATGAGTAACAGCATGGCAGACACTTGCATTTGTTTGGCTGACAGCTGAAACAACAGCGTTTGTGCAAAAGCACTTGCTCTGCTTGGGTCTCTCTGGGAAGCCAGCATATTATGGCACGTGGTCATACTGTCCTACATATCTACAACACAAAGTGTTTTACAGAAGTCAAAGAATACGGTGTGAATACAAAATAAAGCAGCGGTATGTGATGTATATAAAACTAAGAAGTTAATCATATATGAGGACAATGCAATACAACCATGCTCAGTCCCAGAACACAGGCATGATGTCTGTTTGTTGTTCACAGGTTCCAGAGAATGGTTCTGGATCTTACTCTGCAGTGGCGGTTTGCCAGCTTACCAAACAATGCCAAGCTGGAGATGGTTCCAAGTACCAGGCAGCGAACTGGCGGGGAGAGTAGGGTACGTGAAAACTGGTCCAATCGGTTAATCAGTCGATCGATCTGTTCAATGAATCAACCAATCGGTTGGCAACTGGAATGCCCCCGAGAATCTTGGCTTTGGACACTTATATTATTTATTTGGTGAGCCTTTATTTTATTATTTTAAATATAAAAGTTATGAAGAAAGACTTGGGCTTAATATCTAAATCTCCTTTCTCAGCAAAAGGATGACTGGGGGGGAGGGGAGAGGGGGTGTTTGAGATGGGGTTTTTTTTCTGATGGGGATTATCTTTTGTGATTATAGTGAGCTAACCAACCACATTTCAGGTGAGGTGTACAGGTGGAAGTCAGTTAAAGGTAAATTCCGCACTGATGTCCGGAAGTTTCTCAGTGTGAGGAACAGCTTTTCCAGGTCATGCATTAGAGGCTCTTCAGGTCTGTTTTTTTTACGCAGTGCTGGACACTCTGTACAGGTGGCAAAGTGACCAGCCTAGATTGGCCGAATGGCCTGTTCTCCTCTTTACCTTTCTAATCTAATCATAGTATTTACATGCCTTCTTTTGAATAGTGTAGATGCGGTCTGTAATGTGAAGTTGTGTTGAAAGAGCTTTAATGCTCTTCACGTGTGAATATATATATATATATATATATATATATATATAGTATATAGTATATAGTAGAAGTGTGATGTTGTGCTTAGGAAACTTAGGAGTTTCTGCTATGAGTCCCGGACACAAGGCACTAGTGTTGTAACGTGGAGTCGGGTGCTTTACCTGAAGTCCTTCACTGTACAAACAGGGTAACATGTTCTCACCCCAAATTAAAGTGGTTAAGGAACAAACAGATTAATTGTTAAACTGGTTTATTATGGTCGCTGGTCAGTGTAGTGCACCTGCTTTAAGGAAAGACATCTGAGCTGCTCCGGAACACTGAGCCAAAACACCTGTGCCTCCCTCCCTCTCTGGATCCTCTTTTAAGCCGCCAGTGAGCACCTGTCCGCTGCGCTTATGAGAGTGTGGACTGAGCGCCTGTCTGCTGCGCTTATGAGAGTGTGGACCGAGCGCCTGTCCGCTGTGCTTATGAGAGTGTAGACCGAGCGCCTGTCCGCTGCGCTCACGAGAGTGCCAATGGGGGAAAATGATAAAAGATGATAAATGCAGAAACACTTAAATCTGGGGTTTCCAGCAGCAGGGAGCCGGGCTGAAACATGACAAAGCCGTTTCTCTTTGCTGTCATTTGGGTTTGACCGCTTTGTTACTCTGGAGAACGTGACGTGAACCGATCTCTCTCTCTCATTTTTTTGTGTAAAACGGGGGGTGAAACTGGTAGGTGATTTTGGGCACCCTGTTGAACGGGACCCACTCATTTCCTTATGAGGGAAACTCAGCACCCCCCTCCTCCTCCTCTATGGAGCGGTGTGGGGCCGCGGGTTTCTTTGTGATGACGGCGTCCGGAAAAACGCTGTGTTCTCTCGTGCTTTACGGCCTCATCACAGCAGCTCGGTGTTTGAACCTCGCGTCCAAAATATTTTCCCTCCTTTTGAACATGCCCCCCCCCCCCCTCCCCCCACACATACTCCTGTCTGTTTTTTCTCCTGTGGAAATCTTTTCCCTGTTTAATGTAGTCTTCTATTTCTGTGCGTAATTAGGCTTTGTTGTTAAAAAAAAAACATGTTAAAAAGCATGTTCTGGGGTGTTTTTTGTGCGTGTGCGTGTGTGTGTTCGTGTTAACATGTCCCAACGCCTTCCTTTCAAGTTTCTGACCGCATGCAGCATGTTTTCTGTATTGGTCAGAGAATATCAGTAAACAACCTTTTGGTGCCTGGCTTGTGTCAGGAAGTGTCTGAGCTGTTGATTTGAGAAGGAGGAGAGAGCGAGAGAGAAGGAGGAGAGAAGAAGGAGCAGCAGAAGAAGACATGTGTCTGGCAGGCTGCTCCTTTCTCGAACGCGGGGCTCATATTGGCTGCAGATGATGCCCTCCTGATAGAGAATAATTATTTCAAGACCAGACAGAAGTCTTCACGCTGGCTGTTTGGGCAGGAACGTGGAAGCAAAGTCCCGTTTTTATCTTATTTAAAAAATTATTATTATTATTATTATATATATTTTTTTTTTTAACACACCCCTGACCAATTATTTAATAAAATCTTTTTGTGGATGTCTCAGTCATCCTGTTCACCCTGTTATTTAATGTTTTTAATTTTTTTAATTATTTTTTTTAGATGTTTTTTTTTTTATTTTAAATAATTTTTTTAGCTTTATTGGACAGCACAGTGTGGAGAGAGGGGAGAATGGGGAGCGAGGGAAAGGAAGCGACATGTGACAAAGGTTTTTTATTTTGCCGGAAGAGGATGTTTTTCCCTGGGATAAAAAATGTGTGGGGGTTCAGGGGGGTGCACTTTAATGACATCATCAGTCGGCTGCAGCTGCCCAGTCCTGAGCCATCCTTCATAATTTGTACAGACAAGATAAAAAATAACCATACAAAGTCAAGTACATAACTATATAAGTCATATAAGTGTGTGTGTATGTAACTGTGTTTGTGTGTGTAACTGTGTGTGTGTGTGTACCTCCAGGTTCGGATCGCTCTGCAGTTGGAGGGCGGGTCTCGGGTGCAGGACTCTTTCTCCAGCGCACAGACACTGTGGGAGCTCATCAACCACTTCCCACAGACCAGGTGAGCCTGTCCAATGACTCCACACTGAGCTTCAACACTGCACCTTCACACTGCGCCTCTACACTGCGCATAAACACTACGCCTCCACATTGCACCTCTGTACTGCGCATAAACACTGTACCTCCACACTGCACCTCCACACTGCACCTCCACACTGCGCCTCCACACTACGCTTCCACACTGCACCTCCACACTGCACCTCCACACTGCGCCTCTACACCGCGCCTGTACACTGCACTTCCAAACTGCGCTTCCACACTGCACCTCTACACTGCGCATAAAGACTGAGCTTCCACACTGCGCCTCCACACTGCGCATAAACACTGCACCCCCACACTGAGCTTCAACACTGAGCTTCCACACTGCACCTTCACACTGCGCCTCTACACTGCGCATAAACACTGAGATTCCACACTGCGCCTCAACACTGCGCATAAACACTGAGCTTCCACACTGCGTCTCTACTCTGCGCCTCCACACTGCGCCTCTACACTGCGCCTCCACACTGCGCCTCTACACTGTGCATCAACACTGCGCCTCCACACTGCGCCTCTACACTGCGCATAAACACTGCTCCTCCACACTGCACTGCAGCTCCACACTGCGCCTCAGCACTGCACCTCCACACTGCACCTCTACACTGCGCTTCAACACTGCACCTTCACACTGCGCCTCTACACTGCGCCTCAACGCTGCGCCTCAACTCTGTGCTTCCACACTGCAGCTCCACACTGCGCATAAACACTGCACCCCCACACTGAGCTTCAACACTGAGCTTCCACACTGCACCTTCACACTGCGCCTCTACACTGCGCATAAACACTGAGATTCCACACTGCGCCTCAACACTGCGCATAAACACTGAGCTTCCACACTGCGTCTCTACTCTGCGCCTCCACACTGCGCCTCTACACTGCGCCTCCACACTGCGCCTCTACACTGTGCATAAACACTGCGCCTCCACACTGCACCTCCAAACTGCGCCTCTACACTGCGCATAAACACTGCGCCTCCACACTGCGCCTCTACACTGTACATAAACACTGCCCCTCAATGCTGCGCCTCAACACTGTGCTTCCATACTGCAGCTCCACACTGCGCCTCAGCACTGCACCTCCACACTGCACCTCTACACTGCGCTTCAACACTGCACCTTCACACTGCGCCTCTACACTGCGCCTCAACGCTGCGCCTCAACTCTGTGCTTCCACACTGCAGCTCCACACTGCGCCTCAACACTGCACCTCCACACTGCGCCTCAACACTGTGCCCCCACACTGAGCTTCAACACTGCACCTTCACACTGCGCCTCTACACTGCGCATAAACACTGCACCTCCACACTGCGCCTCCACACTGTGCATAAACACTGTGCATAAACACGGCGCCTCAACACTGCGCCTCAACACTGCGCCCCTACACTGCACCCCTACACTGCGCCCCTACACTGCGCCTCTACACTGCGCCTCCACACTGCACCTCAACACTGCGCATAAACACTGCGCCTCCACGCTGCGCATAAACGCTGCGCCTCCACGCTGCGCCTCTACGCTGCGCCTCTACGCTGTGCCTTTACATACACAACCACGTGTGCACACACATGCATGCATACACATACACACATGCACACACGCACTCAGTTTGCATAGTCTGCCTATTTGAATGAAGGATATATCTGCTCTGTGCAGATAAAATGTGTTGTGTTAATGTTAAAATTTTGAAATGCTATATAAACAGTGCAGGGAGTCTGGTGTTGTGTTGCCATGATATGCATCTGTTTGCACCACAAACTAAGCATATTGCAGTCAGCCAGGAACAGGAATGTTTTGTAACAGTCATTAAAAGACAGATGGACTGGGCACCTAAGGGTTAAAGACTGACGGAAGAAACTCAGGTTCTGCTCACTTCTCCTTTACAAAAACAATTTTTTATCCAGTTTTTTGTCCAAATTTTTAATTGGCCAATCATATTGGTACATGGCAAAACTGGTACGTGGCACACAAACTCTATCTCACACAAACACAAACACACACTTGCACACAAGCACATATCTATTAGGAAGGTTCCAGAACTCAAATTCCGTTCTTTTATGTCTTATTCACTGGGTATTGAAAATGTTGGCCGGTGTTAACTCAAACTCTGCCTTTTACGAGCTATTAAAGCCGCCGGGGCAATCAAAGCGTGCCCCCCCCCAACCCCACAGCCTCGCTTGGCACCTGTCCTGATGTCATATTTTTATACAGCGTACCAGCGTACCACAGCCAGTGCCAACGCGGCCTGTCTTTCATCCGCATGACATCACTGTACAGCACACAGGCCTACATACAGCCCCACTATGGACATACTTATGTACAGCTACCCACGTTACATACAGCCCCACTATGGACATACTTATGTACAGCTACCCACGTTACATACAGCCCCACTATGGACATACTTATGTACAGCTACCCACGTTACATACAGCCCCACTATGGACATACTTATGTACAGCTACCCACGTTACATACAGCCCCACTATGGACATACTTATGTACAGCTACCCACGTTACATACAGCCCCACTATGAACATACTTATGTACAGCTACCCACGTTACATACAGCCCCACTATGGACATACTTATGTACAGCTACCCACGTTACATACAGCCCCACTATGAACATACTTATGTACAGCTACCCACGTTACATACAGCCCCACTATGGACATACTTATGTACAGCTACCCACGTTACATACAGCCCCACTATGGACATACTTATGTACATCTACCCAAGTTATATACAGCCCCACTATGAACATACTTATGTACAGCTACCAATGTTACATACAGCCCCACTATGAACATACTTATGTACAGTTACTTATGTTACATACAGCCCCACTATGGACATACTTATTGTGTGGAAGCAGTGTGTGTGTGCGTGTTTGTGTATGTGTGTGTGCACCTGTCTGTTTGTGCATGTGTGTGGGAGAGTGTAGGTATAGGAGTCTCTTTTGGCTGTATATTTAGACATTTTCAGAAATTTAACATCTCTAAAAATAAAGTTTTTATCAAAGTATGTATTTGTGCATACAGCGTGTGTGTGTAAAGTATGTATTTGTGCATACAGCGTGTGTGTGTGTAAAGTATGTATTTGTGCATACAGCGTGTGTGTGTGTAAAGTATGTATTTGTGCATACAGCGTGTGTGTGTGTAAAGTATGTATTTGTGCATACAGCGTGTGTGTGTGTAAAGTATGTATTTGTGCTTACAGCGTGCATGTAAAGTATGTATTTGTGGATACAGTGTGTGTAAAGTGTGTGTTTGTGCATACAGTGTGTGTGTAAAGTGTGTGTTTGTGCATACAGCGTGTGTGTGTGTAAAGTATGTATTTGTGCATACAGCGTGTGTGTGTGTAAAGTATGTATTTGTGCTTACAGCGTGCATGTAAAGTATGTATTTGTGGATACAGTGTGTGTGTAAAGTGTGTGTTTGTGCATACAGTGTGTGTGTAAAGTGTGTATTTGTGCATAGTGTGTGTGTGTGTGTGTAAAGTATGTATTTGTGCATACAGCGTGTGTGTGTGTAAAGTATGTATTTGTGCATACAGCGTGTGTGTGTGTAAAGTATGTATTTGTGCATACAGCGTGTGTGTGTGTAAAGTATGTATTTGTGCATACAGCGTGCATGTAAAGTATGTATTTGTGGATACAGTGTGTGTGTGAAGTGTGTGTTTGTGCATACAGTGTGTGTGTGTAAAGTGTGTGTTTGTGCATACAGCGTGTGTGTGTGTAAAGTATGTATTTGTGCATACAGCGTGCATGTAAAGTATGTATTTGTGGATACAGTGTGTGTGTAAAGTGTGTGTTTGTGCATACAGTGTGTGTGTGTAAAGTGTGTATTTGTGCATACAGTGTGTGTGTGTGTAAAGTATGTATTTGTAAATACAGCGTGCATGTAAAGTATGTATTTGTGGATACAGTGTGTGTGTGAGCGCCTCTCACACCGAGCGCCTCTCTCACACCGAGCGCCTCTCTCACACCGAGCGCCTCTCTCACACCGAGCGCCTCCCTCACACCGAGCGCCTCCCTCACACTGATTACCTCCCCCTTCTATTTTTGGACTGTGTAGATTAGAGGGCTGGAATTCAGAACATAACTCAACTTTTTTTGGGAGGGAGAGAGATGGAAAGCGTGAGCGAAAGAGAGAGAGAGAGAGAGAATGCTTCTCTAATGCAGTGTGTGTCACTGAAGGCTGTGGTGTGGTTGCCGTGTCACTGAAGGCTGTGGTGTGGTTGCCGTGTCACTGAAGGCTGTGGTGTGGTTGCCGTGTCACTGAAGGCTGTGGTGGGGTGAGGTTGCCGTGTCACTGAAGGTGGGGTGTGGTTGCCGTGTCACTGAAGGCTGTGGTGTGGTTGCCGTGTCACTGAAGGCTGTGGTGTGGTTGCCGTGTCACTGAAGGCTGTGGTGTGGTTGCCGTGTCACTGAAGGTGGGGTGTGGTTGCCGTGTCACTGAAGGCTGTGGTGTGGTTGCCGTGTCACTGAAGGCTGTGGTGTGGTTGCCGTGTCACTGAAGGTGGGGTGTGGTTGCCATGTCACTGAAGGCTGTGGTGTGGTTGCCGGTTGTTTGTGGCGACTGAGCGCATCATTATGGTAGATTTATGTCTGTGGTCACGGGCAGGAAATCCCACAGGGTGCTGATGGACTGACATGGGCCTCATTTCAAACATGTATTTGTGTGTGTTTATTTTATGCGCAATACAGGTTTGTTTCTCACCTGCAAATCAACCTGCAGCTCCACCATTTTGATTGTGCTTTATAGATGCATGTATCTGTGAGGTGGTGTTTGAGTATGTGTGTGTCTGTGAGGTGTTTTGTGTAAGGGTGTGTTTGAGTGTGTGTGTATCTGTGCGGTGTTTTGTGGAAGGGTGTGTTTGTCTCCTGTCAGCTGAGAGGACCAGCTCCGCTCTTGGATGGAGTAACCCTGGAGTGAAACCGTGGGGCTCTGACGCGAAAGACAGCCGTTGTCCGCAAACATGACCAGTAGTCATTAGCAGGGGGAATTATTTGTGTGTGGGTGTTTGTTGTTTTAATGTTGTGTGTGTCTTTAGCCTGAAATCATAAAAATAAATTTGCATATACTATATTGGATTACTCAACCATCTCTTCAGCTCCTAATTTCACAAACTCCTGTCTGCATTTCTAACATTGGTTCCTCCCGAAAATGTGAAATCCAGTCTGGGATGTGTGAGAGGGGGAGAAACCATGTCCAGCGTGGGGATGGGTTTGCGAAGCACACTTTCCTGTGACAGACTTCCACATAATGATGTTCTCACGTGCCGCCATGGTTGACTCAACTTCTGGTTTGAGGCTGTGCTTCCTGTTAACCTTGGTGTGTGATTTCATGTGGAATGTTCGAATGAATCAGGATAACGGAATGATTATGACACGGCCTGGTTCTTTGTGATCCAGGATTCTGGAATGTTTGTATCACAGCGTTCTACGTTATCTAGGCTTCTGGAATGTTTGTATTACGGCATTATTCTGTGTGATCCTGGGTTCTAGAATGTGTGTATGGGCGGCAGTATAGTATAATGGTTAACCTCTTGGTGCAAATGGCATATTTGGTCAATCTTGGGGGTACTCTGTTTAAGGCTTTATAACTCCAGGTGTGAGCATCACATAAACTTGGTAAATGGCTTAAATGAAACAAAACCGGTGTACCATTTTTTGTACAAACTTTGATTTGTTTATTTTCATAATTTAAGTCAAAATAAAGTGCCGGAAATGCAAGCAAAACTTAGCAAAAAATGCAACAAAATATGTATTTCTTCAAAATACTGAGAGCTACATAAGTGAAACAGGTAAAACTACACATTTCCTGGATCATAAACTCCTTGTCCACAAGCATTCAATAATCGCAGGGTGATATACAGAACTACTAAAGATCTATGACACAAAATGTAAGCAGTGTAGCCTGATGTACCCAGGGTCTCCAAACATATCCAAATTGGCTAAAATGTGAATAGCTGTAAATCTTAAACTAATCATACATTTCAGTGCAAATCAACCGTTTTCACTCATTTAACTCACCTTTTTATCATTTTCATGTGGGAATTATTTATGGATCAGTACAGGGGGGTGGATATCTAGGTGTCCAATAACCTACCCAAAACCTCTCCGAGAAATTATTAAAAAGCCTTTTGTCCTTTATAAAGCATATACATTTTCCCTTACAATCACTTAATGGATGAAAACATTGATATTGCACAGTTTCAGTTCAGTGTTTGATGCCAAGTGTGCCATTTTTTCACCATTATCCTTCATATACTGCTTCATCCTGTGCGGTGCCTTCGTGGCCAACATGCACTCATCAATGGCACGGTCTTCAGTATGCTGTAAGGATCTGGTCCTGCAGTGGCTTCACTCTGAACAGTAGAGGGCACTGCTGGAGTGGCAGAGGTGGAGGGTCAAGCATGTTATAGGAACAAATTACATAATGCAGAAGCATTATAACACTGTGGTACACACAGCTAAATATGAAATCATTCACTCTTGTACTTCAGTAAACACTTTCTTCTGTATGCTACATTATGTTATATTTTGTTGCGTGCTCTAGGATGGCATTACTCTGTAGTGTGTTTCACAACTGTTGCTTATTTATTTTATTTATTTATTTTACATTCATCTTGCACACATCTGGACACAGTAAATTTGGATACATATTTTCCATTCCCTAAGTGAAAAGCATCACCCATGGATATACTAATACCCCATAGAGTACATTATGCACAAAGAAATTACAATACAATAAAATAATATCGGAAAACACTACCAATGTTCTAGCTTCACGGCAAATCGAGGCATAAAATATAACGTACGACTGAGCAACCAAACAGAACAGCGCTAAAATAATCAATTTCATTGTGAATGCTATGAATTCTAACAAAGCAGCCCACCACGAGCCACTACGCGAACTGCACGAACACAATAGTATCAATACATTACATTACATTAGTTATTTGGCAGACGCGTTTATCCAAAGCGACGTACAATAAGTGCATATTGAAGGTCATAGACACAATCTACGTAGCAAAGCCAAGAAAGCGCTACTTTCTGACAACGTAGAAGCTATCGCTAGTCATCAACCGAATACAGTCAGCTATACATTCTAAGTCACGAAAGCGCTACTTTCTCACAACGTAGAAGCTATCGCTAGTCATCAACCGAATACAGTCAGCTATACATTCTAAGTCACGAAAGCGCTACTTTCTCACAACGTAGAAGCTATCGCTAAGTCATCAACCGAATACAGTCAGCTATACATTCTAAGTCACGAAAGCGCTACTTTCTCACAACGTAGAAGCTATCGCTAGTACTCAACAGAATACAGTCAGCTATACATTCTAAGCAATGAGATAGCTAAATAGAAAATAAAAAATAAACGGAAAGAACGTACTATATAATTTGCCTTATACATGTCGTTATTCAAGGTGGAGTCTGAAAAAGTGTGTTTTCAAATATGTTCAGCATTATTAGCAGGCTAACAGTGGTCTATTACGACCGATGCAAATACAAAAATAACGAAAATATAGCACGCAGTGGAAAAACGAATGTATATAATCAAAATATTACAAGCAGTAATACTTACATGTCGAGGAGGATATCTTCCCCATATTGATAGGCACCTCTTCCACAGAATATATGCTACAGGGATTAGAAGAATCTCTGTTGCTGTCCTCTTCTAACCGACTTCGGAGGAAAATTGCTAAAAAAGTCACTTCAAAGGTGCGCGCAGTTTTATCGCGTAATACCAAATGCGTCATACCAAATGCGTCAAACCAAATGCGTCATCTGCGCATGCCTGCGTAAAATTGTCGTGATATAACAAGTATTGCAGTTACGCTCGCCCTTAAATAGTTAATCCAAGCTTTCAATTACACATGTAAATTACTTTTGGGGAAGTTTATCGTGCCTTCTATTGGATAAAACCATTGTCGATCAAACCAGAATAAAATTGAAAGCGTCACGACAGTCCAATCAGGAAGTAAGTTTTACGCAGAGCTAGTTTTGGTTGTGTAATCGTGTTCAAATGCGCTGTGTATTTTTCAAACGGATTGTCCAAGACAATAAATGACCACGGAATCTTGAAAGGGATATATCTACGCTTAAATCCATGGTAGGATTGCACATTAATTCCATATTTAATCGCAGATATTGATAGTAGAATGGCATTGTATGATTAGAGAATGATTCCACTTGTTTATGTAGGTATTGATTGAGCAGCGATTTGCACCGCTGTATTTGCATAAGGTGGGTTTATCTGGTTGCTATGACGGTATTCTAATATTATATGATGAATACATATATTTATGAACTCCAACATAGACGCTATTGCCCACTATGTCACGCATGGGTAGGTATAGGCTGGGTGGGGAGTGCTTGTTAAATGGACTTGCTACGGAAAGATAGTGACACTTAGAAACTAAGCATTGGCCAGAAATCGTCGCGAATCGTCTACCAATAAAGTTAAAATACCGCGTTTGGGTTTTCCACTAATAGTTTGGCTGCAGGAGCAACACGTGTCTCAGTTGCGTAAAACGGGCTCGCCGGCGAGCCTACCTAGACTATCAGAGCTAAGGGGTTAAGGAACTGGCCTTGTAACCCAAAGGTTGCAGGTTCGATTCCCAGGTAGGACACTGCCGTTGTACCCTTGTGCAAGGTACTTAACCTGAATTGCTTCAGTATATATCCAGCTGTATAAATGGATAATATGTAAAAAAAAAAAAAAATTGTGTAAGTCACTCTGGTCTGCTAAATGCCTGTAATGTAAATGTGTATCACAGCCTGGTTCTGTGTGATCCAGGGTTCTGGAATGTTAGTATCGCAGCCTGGTTGTGTTTGATCCAGGGTTCTAGAATGTTTGTGTGTCTGCATATGTGAGTGGAGTGAGTCAGTTACTAAATTCTGTTATTCTCTCTGCAGGCTCCAGGAGTTGCAGCAGTGTGAGGCCACGCCCCTTTGCATCTACATGAGAGACGAGGTGAGTCACCGATACACATCCCAACACCTAGCCACACCGCTAACGCGCCTGCATACACCCCGCTCTGCTACAACCTAACAACATCTATTTAGAGGGATAATATGATCCAAGGGAAGAACAATGTTTTTAAAATTTAAAATAACTTTTTATTTCTTTTGGAATTTTGTTTGTGTTTTTTCTTAACCTTTGTAATTGATTGCTCTCCTGCAGGTAATTGGGGTGGAGTCCCTGCAGCAGACCACGCTCAAGTCTCTGGGTCTGACTGGGGGCAGTGCCATCATCAGGTGGGTGTGTCCCTGCCCTGCTCCGCCCCCTCCTTCTCATGGTGATCTTCCCATTGGCTGAGAGCAGAGTTTTTATAAACACCTCTCTCTCCTGTGCAGGTATGTTCTAAAAAAGACCAGATCTCCAGGGGATGGGGTCTCCATGGAGACGGTTGCTGAGGTATCAGAAAAAGTCCCCGAAGCCCCACAAAGCTCCCTGGACTGTAGCCCCGCCCCCGAGCCACACATAGAGCCCCAGGCGTCACCAGCCCCGCCCTCTCAGAGCCCCGCCTCAGGGTCCCCACCCCCCGTCAGAGAGGAGGCTGACGGGGACCAGGAGCCCCAGCAGACGGTGCGCCCCAAAACCCAGCCGGTGGGGATCCAGGAGGAGCAGGAGGAGCAGGAGGAGCAGGAGGAGCGCCCCGGCCCCAGTGGGGCCTGCCCCACCCAGGCCCCGCCCCGCTGCAACTTCGTCCCCTTTTCAGGGGGGGGGCAGCGGCTCGGGGGGGACCTCGGGCCGAGCCAGGGGATGAAAGGCGACGCCCCCCAGAACTACAGCTCTACACCCGGGGGACCCCCCAAAGCCAAGAAGCACAAACCCAGCAACGATGCCAAGGTACGACCCAGCCACTCCCACTGCCCTTTCAGCCACTCCCACTGCCCTTTCAGCTCCTCCCACACTCTGTAAGCCACTCCCACACCTTCTCAGCTCCTCCCACACTCACTCAGCCCCTCCCACTGCTCTCTCAGCTCCTCCCACACCCTCTCGACTCCTCCCACACTCTCAGCCCCTCCCACACCCTCTCAGCTCCTCCCACACTCACTCAGCCCCTCCCACTGCCCTCTCAGCCACTCTCATACCCTCTCGACTCCTCCCACACTCACTCTGCCCCTCCCACTGCCCTTTCAGCTCCTCCCACACCTCACTAAGCCACACCCTATCGACTCCTCCCACACTCTCTCAGCTCCTCCAACACTCTCAGCTCCTCCCACACTCACTCAGCCCCACCCACTGCCCTCTCAGCCACTCCCATACCCTCTCGACTCCTCCCACACTCACTCAGCCCCTCCCACACCCTCTCAGCTCCTCCCACACTCACTCAGCCCCTTCCACTGCCTTCTCAGCCACTCCCATACCATCTCGACTCCTCCCACACTCACTCAGCCCCTCCCACACCCTCTCAGCACCTCCCACACTCACTCAGCCCCTCCCACACCTCACTAAGCCCCTGCCATTGTAGTTGTACAGTGTGAAAGAAACATCTCATCTTAGACACATACACACACACACACACACACACACAGGATGTTAGCAGGATGGTAGGACTACACGTGTCTGAAATTCTGTGACTTTGATGCCTTCCCGTAATGATTTGAGGCCTGTTGTTGTAGTAATGTGATAATGCTGTCTAACCGTAACTCGCTGAACTGTCTGCTTTTCTGTCTTGTTGTTTTTCCGCGGTCGCTGCTCTCCTGAAAGAGTGGTCCCTCCTGTCTGCTTTTAAAACAAACGAGGTCTGGAGCTTCAAAGCCCCTCGCGGTGTTATATAAGCGAAGGTGCCGCCATATTTTCACCGTCCCGTTCGATGAGGGTTTTAGTTTTTGGGACAGAAAGAACAACAGCTGCGCTCCGGAGGAGTAAATCCAGTTTTTCCTGGGTTTTTCTTGGCGTTCCGAAGCAAGAGCAGGGACCCAAATCCGAGAACAGGTCTTTGATCTCGCCCCATTTAATTATTCAGAGGTAGCTGACCCCCCCTCTCATGATTAGTGTGTTAAACCCTTTGAAGAGTAGTTTTTTTTTTCTTCAAAATTCTAAGTCAGAGTTCTAGAACTCCATTGCTTTCAATTACCAGTAGGGATTGTTACATCAGCATTAGAATGTTCAGTTTACAACATTCTAATCTTACACCTTACAGGGTTAAGAAACAGGTTAATGACGGCAGCTGTGGGATCACTTCTCTTTGAAGCACGGATTAGCTCTGTTGCTATCCTGGGCCAGGACCCTGAGCTGTGATTGGTCAGCTCCTGTCCTTGGCCAACCCAACTGAAACTGACCCCAGATCCGCCCTGGCAGTCTCTAATGCCGTTTCCTGCAAGGCAGTCTCTTCAACTGAAAGGGAGCAATGTGTTTTTTTTCCGTTTTTTTTCCGTTTTTTTTAAACCTCAGGATCTCTGTCTGAAAGAGTGATGATGTGAGATTTTGTGAGTTTTTCTCAAGAGCAAGGCACTAGTCTCCAGCGGCCCTCGTTAGTACAGGGTGTAATTACGATCAGTTTTCCCTGTATTTTCGACGGACTGCGGCTTTGTCTAAAGAAACACGCATATATAAAATAAAAAAACTTTAGCAGAAGTAGGTGCAGTGCCCACACTGGCACGCCCGCGCCTCTCAACGCCGCTTTTAAAGTCCAGAATAGAAGAGCGGGCCGTGTAATTTACTGCAGCTTCTATTCTCCCGGAATGCTTTTGTAATTTAGATTTTCTTTTTTCCTGGGCCTTTCAGCGAGCGGGGAGTGCCAAGCCCGAGGACTGGAATGCGGGACAGGGAGAGGAGTTTCTGGAGGTAAGCGAGAGAGGGAAGCCGCCGTGGCGGGGCTCCTGACCACGCCTCCCAGACTCATAGCGCTGTGAGCAGGCCGCTGTGATGTGTCAGGGGGGTGGGGGGGTTGGGGTTCACAGGGTGTCGGGGTTCACAGGGTGTCATCGTGTTGGAGCCCTGAGACGTACATCCCTACCCACTACCACCCAAAACAATCTAACACCAATCAGAATCACCCAACACCATCCAAACTAAACTTGCACCACCCAAGACCACCCAAAACAACCCAACAGCAATCAGAATCGCCTAACACTATGCCACCCAAAACAGCTGGGCACACCTACACCAACCCAGCAGTACCCAGCTCAAACCCAGTCCAACCCAGAACACCCCAGTCTTCCGGCGTCCAGGGTCAATCAGAGCCCTAAAACACCCCCGAGTCTGCCAGCGTCCAGGGTCAATCAGAGCCCTAAAACACCCCCCAGTCTGCCAGCGTCCAGGGTCAATCAGAGCCCTAAAACACCCCCCAGTCTGCCGGCGTCCAGGGTCAATCAGAGCCCTAAAACACCCCCCAGTCTGCCAGCGTCCAGGGTCAATCAGAGCCCTAAAACACCCCCAGTCTGCCAGCGTCCAGGGTCAATCAGAGCCCTAAAACACCCCCCAGTCTGCCACCGTCCAGGGTCAATCAGAGTCCTAAAACTAGCTAAAAATACCCCCATTTGGCTGGGTCTGGGACCTGGTCTGCCCTCACATACATCTCTCTGGGGCTCTCACTACAAGGGCTGTCCCGCCTCACCTGTCCCCTCTCACCTGTCCTGCCCCATCTCACCTGTTCAACTCACCTTTTCCCTCTTACCTGTCCTGTTCCATCTCACCTATCCAACTCACCTTTCCTCTTTCACCTGTCCTGCCCCGTCTCACCTATCCAACTCACCTTTCCCCTTTCATGTATCCTGTCCCATCTCACCTGCCTCCTCTTACCTGTCCTGTCCTGTCCCATCTCACCTGCCCCCTCTTACCTGTCCTGTCTCATTTCATCTGCCGCATCTCACCTGTCCTCTCCAATCTCACCTGCCCTCTCCCATCTCACCTGCCCTGTCCCGTGTCACCTGTCCTGTCCCAACTTAACTGTCCCATCTCACCTGTCCTGTCCTGTCCTATCCTATCTCATCTGCCGCATCTCACCTGTCCTGTCCCGTGTCATCTGTCCTGTCCCAACTTACCTGTCCTGTCCCATCTCACCTGCCACGTCTCACCTCTACTGTCCCGTCTCACCTCACCTGTCCTGTCCCGTCTCAACCAGCCTGTGGAAAGGGAGCCCTTGTTGTACCACATGGATGTTGCAGCCCGTCGTCATGATGGCAGTGAGGACCTGCCAGACGAGTTTTTTGAAGTGACTGTCGATGACATCAGGAAACGATTTGCACAGCTCAAGAGTGAAAGGTAATTTGTGATCTGATTTTGCATCAGAGTGAAGGTAACTTACCTGTGATCTCATTTGAACTCAAGGTGTGAGAGGTGGGTGCGTGCGTGTGTGTGTGTGTGTGTGTGTGTGTGTGTGTGTGCTGGCATCTTTAAAATCCTTAAGTGCATTAAGTTTTATGGAGATTGTTACTCAGTCTGTTGGCAGAAAGCATCTCGTGTCACATCTGTAATTAGCCAAATTTATCCCCTAGGTCTGGGGCCTTCAGTTACTGTCTCACTCTCTCCCTGTAGAGCTGCTCTCTGGGGCCTTCAGTTACTGTCTCACTCTCTCCCTGTAGAGCTGCTCTCTGGGGCCTTCAGTTACTGTCTCACTATCTCCCAGTAGAGCTGCTCTCTGAGCCTGGAGCCTTCAGTTACTGTCTCACTCTCTCCCAGTACATTACATTACATTACATTACATTACATTACAGTCATTTAGCAGACGCTTTTATCCAAAGCGACGTACAGTAAGTGCATATAGAAAGGTCATCAAAGTTACTGCAGAACAGATAAGAAAGCACATTTTTCCCATACAGTATCAGCTATCCCTAGTAAGGAACACAATGCAGTTCACAGTGAACTGGGTAAATCAGTAAATCAATCTACTACAATTCTATTCTAAATAGTATAAACTTGAGTACATAGTTCAACAAGAAGACATACCATGAGGTCCTAGATAAGTATTAGTCCAGGTGGAGCCTGAAAAGGTGTGTTTTCAGGCCACGACGGAAAGCAGGCAGGGTTGGTATTGAGCGTAGGGGAATGGGAAGTTCGTTCCACCACTGGGGAGCTAGGGTGGAAAAGCTCCGCGGTCGGGAGGAGCGAGCGCCATTGACACGGAGGGGCGGAAGTGCGAGGCGCCCTGCTGTAGATGAGCGAAGTGGTCGAGCAGGAACATAGGTCTGGATCAGGTCCTGCAGGTAGACGGGGCCTGTCCTGTTAGCTGCAGTGTGGGCCAGGGTCAGAACTTTGAACCTGATCCTAGCTGCAACTGGCAGCCAGTGGAGTGACCTCAACAAGGGGGTGACATGTGAAAATTTCGGGAGGTTAAACACAAGCCGGGCAGCTGCGTTCTGGATCAGTTGAAGAGGGAGTATGGCGCAGGCTGGTAAGCTTGCGAGCAGGGAGTTGCAGTAGTCCAGGCGTGAGGTGACCATAGTCTGGACCAGAAGCTGGGTGGAGTAGGTGGTCAGGTACGGTCGAATCCTCCTGATGTTGTACAGGAGGAACCTGCAGGACCGTGCCGTCGCCCTGATGTGGTCTTTGAAGTCCAGCTGGTCGTCTAGGACCACCCCCAGGTTCTTTGCAGAGCGGGAGGCAGCCACCACGGTCCCGTCAACGGTGATGGAGAGGTCAAGTAGTGGGGAGGTTTTGTATGGCATGAAGAGGAGCTCTGTCTTGTCAAGGTTGAGCTTCAGGTGATGGGTAGTCATCCACTCAGAGATGTCGGCCAGACAAGCAGATATCCTCTCCTTCACCTGTTGGGTAGAGGGAGGGAAAGAAAGGAAGAGTTGAGTATCGTCGGCATAACTATGGTATGAGAAACCATGTGAATTGATTACTGAACCAAGAGACTTTGTATAAATGGAGAACAGCAGAGGACCAAGTACAGATCCCTGCGGGACTCCTGTGGACAGGGGATGGGGTGCAGAAACAGAACCCTTCCAAGAGACTTGGTAGGATCTATCAGTGAGGTACGATACAAACCAGGAGAGGGCAGTCCCAGAAATGCCCATCTCAGAAAGTGTAGAGATCAGGAGTTTGTGGTTGACCGTGTCGAATGCTGCAGACAGGTCAAGTAGAATCAGGACAGAGGAGAGGGATGAGGCTCTAGCATTGGAGAGTGCCTCGGTCACGGCCAAGAGAGCAGTTTCTGTGGAATGTCCGGTTCTGAAGCCGGACTGATGGGGGTCAAGCAGGTTATTCTGGTGGAGAAAAACAGACAGTTGGTTATGGACAGCTCATTCAAGGGTTTTGGACAGGAAGGGCAAGAGAGATACAGGACGGTAGTTCCTGACATCAGAGGGGTCCAAGCTAGGTTTTTTTAAGAGTGGGGTTACACGGGCAGTCTTAAAAACAGCAGGAACATGGCCACAGGTTAGGGAGGTGTTGATAATAGAAGACAGATATGGAACAAGCTCAGTGGATATTGACTGGAGGACTGCCGACGGGATGGGGTCCAGCGCACAGGTGGTTGCGCGCTGGTGCGTCATGAGTTGGAGCACATCTGCGTCCTCCAGAGTCTTGAAGGACGACAGCGTGGCGATGGGTTCGGTATGGGGGATGTGGGGTGCCACCTGAGGTGTGAAGGAGTTGCGAATCATGGCCACCTTCCCCTCGAAGTGGGTTAGGAAGTCATCTGCAGAGAGGGAGGAGGGTGAAGGGGGCGGAGGGGGGATAAGCAGGGAGGAGAAGGTGGAAAAGAGTTTCCGTGGATTAGACACACATGCATTAATTCTAGACTGAAAAAAAGAAGCCTTAGCCGATTTAGTTGTAGCTGTGAAGGCTGCCAGCAGAGTGTGATAGGAGGCCAGGTCATCTGGGGATCTGGATTTTCTCCACTTTCTCTCAGCGGCTCGCAGTATGGTTCTGCTGGATCTGAGAGAATCTGTCAGCCACGGGGAGGGGGGTGATGGTCGAGCTGTTTTGGAGACAAGAGGACAAAGTGAGTTGAGAGACTGAGAGAGGCAGGAGTTAAACATAGAGGTGGCAACATCAACATGCATATTCGCAAAGGAAGCGGGAGGAGGAAGTATAGAGAGAGCGGAAGTAGTGAGAGAGGAGTGCGAGAGGGTGCGGAGATTTCTCCTGAACATAACAGTGGGTGGGTCGTTAGTAGGGTTGAGGTAGAGTGGGAGGGAAAGAGAGAATGAAATAAAGAAATGGTCCGATACATGGAGCGGGGTCACCGTGAGTTCAGACGTGGTGCAGCTCCTGGTGAGTACAAGGTCTAGTTGATTACCAGCCTTGTGGGTGGCAGGCGATGGGGATTGAGTGAGAGCGAAGGATTGGAAGAGTGAGGCGACAGTAGAGCTGCTCTACATTATACATTACATTATAGGCATTTAGCAGATGCTCTTATCCAGAGCGACTTACACAACTTCTTATTACATGTATCCATTCATACAGCTGGATATATACTGAAGCAATTCAGGTTAAGTACCTTGCTCAAGGGTACAACGGCAGTGTCCTACCTGGGAATCGAACCTGCAACCTTTTGGTTACAAGTCCAGCTCCTTAACCATTATACTACACTGCCGCTCCAGAGAGCAGCTCTACTGCTCTCTGGGGCCTTCAGTTACTGTCTCACTCTCTCCCAGTAGAGCTGCTCTCTGAGCCTGGAGCCTTCAGTTACTGTCTCAATCTCTCCCAGTAGAGCTGCTCTCTGGGCCTGGAGCCAAATTAAGGTTGAAATGGAAAAGCCTACAGGATGGTAGATCTCCAGGAACAGGGTTGGAGACCAATGTTATAAGCAAATCATTATTAGTCCCAGATCAGTGTCCCTCTAACTGATCTCAGATCAGCTCATAGCGACAGGTCTGAGTGCAGGCCTGCCAGCTGACTGTTCTCAGGTCAGTGCCTCTGCTTCCTCCCTCACAGGAAGGTGCTGGAGGAGGCACCTCTGATGACGAAAGCCCTGAGGGAGAGTCGGATGAAGGAGAAAATGGAGAGGTACCCCAAGGTGAGGCCCCGCCCCCCTCTTCCCTGCATGGCCACGCCATCCCTAACACCCGCCCCCGCCCCCGCCCCCCAGCGGGTGTGGGGTTCACAGCGCACACCCCTCCTCCAGCTCGGTTAGTGTTGAATTTCATCAGAGCCACAGCAACCCCTGCTGGCGATTCGGCAGAGTGCACCAACCTGCTGAGTGATGTTCTGATTGTCAGAATAATCAATAAGGAGTCTTATTGTACATGTGTTAAATTAGAAGCTTTCTGATTGGTTCTGCAGGTGGTGGTAATTTGGAGCTCTCTGATTGGCTCTGCAAGTGGTGATGTTCATTTTGAAGTCTAATTGCATCTACAGGTAGTGGGGTTCATTTGAAGCTCTGTAATTGGCTCTGCAGGCGGTGATGTTAATTAGAAGCTCTGATTGAATCCACTGGTTGAGGTGTTAATATGGAGCTCTCTGATTGGCTCTGCAGGTCGTGGTGTTAATTTGAAGCTCTCTGATTGGCTCTGCAGGTGGTGGTGTTAATTAGAAGCTGCCATTGGATCTGCAGGTTGAGGTGTTAATATGGTGCTCTCTGATTGGCTCTGCAGGTCGTTGTGTTCATTTGAAGCTCTCTGATTGGCTCTGGATGTGGTGGTGTTACTTAGAAACTCTGATTGGATCTGCACGTTGAGGTGTTCATTTGGAGCTCTGATTGGCTCTGCGGGTGGCGGTGTTAATTTGGAGCTCTCTGATTGGCTCTGCAGGTGGTGGTGAGGATCCAGTTTCCAGACAGACATGTTCTGCAGGGATTTTTTCGACCCCTGGAGACAGGTGACTGTGTTCTGCTCCTCCTGTCACCTGAGCGAGGGGCCCATGGGAGTGGCCGGACCTTCCACACCTGGGACATTCATTCCAAAAAAATTCAGGAGAAAACATATATCGGGACTCCCTCTCTGTGTGTAATTAATGCTTACACCTGAGTGTGGTATTAATTATTACCTGGGCAGCTTTAGCACCGATGTGTGTGTCTGTGTCTGTGTTTTGTGCGTGCGTGTTTGTTTGCATGCATGTGCGTATGTGTATGTATGTGTGGATGTGTGCGAGTGTGATAGTTAGCGAGTGGCTAGGTGTCTGATGTTTGACCATGTGCTGAGTGTGAAAGACTTTAAGCTGAGCCAAGCTAGACGAGATCTTTAATAAAGAGAGGGGGAGAGAGGGTGAGAGGGTAAGAGGGAGAGAGAGGGAGAGAGAGAGGGAGAGAGAGAGAGGGAGAGAGAGAGAGGGAGAGAGAGGGAGGGAGGGAGAGAGGGAAAGGGGGGGAGTGGGTGGCAGGGGAGATCAAACGGCTTGTGCGGTTCCACTTGGCTTTGATGTGTCAGTTTCAGTTTCACTTAAGTGGTCCAAGAGCATTGCAACCCCTTTTACACGCATGTGCACACACTCGCAAACGCATGCACAGAAGCACAAAACACGCACACGCACGCAGAGAGAGGCAGTGGTGTATGTGTGGGGCCTGTGATAGGCAGATGTTGAGGTCCAGAGAGAGGGAGACGGCCTCTGTAAACAGGCCATAGGCATGCTAGCAATGCTAACATGTACTGTTTAAAAAAAAAAAAAAGAAGGCAGCTCACTGTTAATTAAACAGCCTAATCAAGACATATTATTTAAGAGCGAAGCTGGACTGAACCCTACACTGTGTGTCTGTCAGTGAGTGAAATTCTTTCAGTGTCACATTCTTTTGAAAACAACGGGTTGAAATATTCTTTCTGCTTTTGTTACAGTTAGCGCTCTGAGGCAGTTTGTGAAATGTCACCTGGCGGACCCTCATCAGTCTTTCTACCTGTGTGAGTACACACCTGTCAGTACATCACATCTGCTCTTTCTACCTGTGTGAGTACACACCTGTCAGTACATCACATCTGCTCTTTCTACCTGTGTGAGTACTTACCTGTCAGTACGTCACATCTGCTCTACCTGTGTGAGTACTTACCTGTCAGTACATCACATCTGCTCTTTCTACCTGTGTGAGTACTTACCTGTCAGTACATAACATCCGCTCTTCCTGTCTGAGTACTTACCTGTCAGTATATCACATCTGCTGTACCTGTATGAGTACTTACCTGTCAGTATATCACATCTGCTCTGTCTACCTGTGTGAGTACTTACCTGTCCATATATCACATCTGCTGTACCTGTGTGAGTACTTACCTGTCAGTACATCACATCTGCTCTGTCTACCTGTGTCATCACATCTACTGTGGATACTGCATGTAGGTCATTTGAAAGAAACTTACTGTAGCACTTGCACACACACACACACACACACACACACACACACCAGGCTGGCCAGGTTGTGACCACAGTCCAGACTTGAGTCCACAGCCCAGACTTGAGTCCACAGCCCAGTGTATGTGAGCAGCAGCCCACGGTAAACTGGAAAAATAATAATAATATCTTTAAACATCTTGCTGAGCATCATTTTGGGCTGGGCCTCTGACATTTCATTAAACATTTATTTAAAAATTTTTCTGAGATGATTTTCTTTATTATTCTGAAAAAATGTAGCAACACACCATTTGGCTGTCATTGTAAATAAGACTTCAATCTTAAAGGGTAACAAAACACGCTGGTTTAGCAAGACCCTGCCCCCTTTAGAAATTCGAAAAATGCCGTAATCTGGGTGTGATAAGAAAATAATAGGTGCTGAGCTCCAGGTATCAAACCAGGCCCAAGCGAGCCCCAAGAAGCTTGCCGCTGCCGAGGCAGAAGCAATGGTGGAGAATGCGGCACGCATAGCCTCATTTGGGCTTATAATGATGCGGCCAGTAAACAACAAATCACACACTGTACAAATAGTTACCCATGTCATTTATTTTTAATAAACTATATATCATTTTAAATAAACTAGCTAGCTACTTGCTAAGTTAGACTGAAAAACTATCTATCAAAAAACAAGGTACTATCAAGCTAACTATAAAAAAAATATACCAAAAATAGGTTACTATAACTTACAAGAATATTCAAAAAAGCAAAACCGTAAGCTAGCTATATATATCGCTTGTTCGCTCGCTCTCTCTCCCATCTCCTTTCCCCATCCACGGCACGCAGATCAACCGCTGAGATTTGCTTTTATAGCTGGGGCGTAGCCTGCCTTAGCTCCAATACGTCCGGGCGTAGCTGTAAAGATTTCTATTTTGTTACAGAGTACCGAATACGTTAGGGAAGACCTTCCTGGCCAATCACAGATTGAACGTGCAGTACCTAACGTTTTACCACTAGACACTTTTGGGCCAGATTCTTAAAGTTTATGCTTTTTTGCACCGACTGCAGTAATTTGTCAAGATTTGGACCAGGATCAATGAGTAATACTTCTTTTGTTACTCTTTAATTGACCTGCCTGGTAAAATAAATGAAAAAATAAAAATTCTGGGGATTGTCACGTAACTAAAAGTTTTTACTCATTTTTTTAAATGTCTGTTCTTTTTGTGTTTGGTTATTCATCAAAGAGCAATGTCCTCCCAAGTCTTCAACAAAGCTTTTACGGTGTAAAAATGAAAAACCCCCACACACACACACACACACACACACACACACACACACACACACACACACACACGCACACTCTTCAGCAGCCCACAGATGATTTTTGGGATTTTTGTCATTTTTGTCATTTTTTCTTCTTCAGTTATCGCCCCTCCGAAAAGCACCCTGGACGACCACACAGTCACGCTCTTCCAGGTAAGAACAGCGCACCTGCCAGAATCCTGTGTGTATGTGCTGGAGGAGATTGTGTATTTGTACTTGTCCTGTGTTTTCAATGCCATCCCCTACAGTTTAAACTGCTAGTTTAAAAAAAAACAAAAAAAAAAACACTGAGTTTAAAATTGTGGGTACCTGGCCAGGTAGATACCTGTCACCTGAGCACATGAACTGGCATACAGGTGCTGAGTCACAGTGCAGGGTTGCCAGACTGGCTGGATTTAAAACCCCCTAATGGAGGGGATTTTTAGCTGAGTTTAAAAAAAGAAATAAATAAAAAAGATTTGTGTGGAAGTGAAAATTGGGAATTTGCTTAATTTCTATGGTTTAGCTTTACCCTTGATGGCTAACGCTACCCATTTCAATGGCTTAGCTCTACCCTTGCTGGCTAACACTACCCATTTCTATGTTTTAGCTTTACCCTTGATGGCGAACGCTACCCATTTCTATGGTTTAGCTTTACCCTTGATGGCTAACGCTACCCATTTCTATGGTTTAGCTTTACCCTTGATGGCTAATGCTACCCATTTCAATGGCTTAGCTTTACCCTTGCTGGCTAACGCTACCCATTTCTATGGTTTTGCTTTACCCTTGATGGTTAACGCTACCCATTTCTATGGTTTAGCTTTACCCTTGATGGCTAATGCTACCGATTTCAATGGCTTAGCTTTACCCTTGCTGGCTAACGCTACCCATTTCTATGGTTTAGCTTTACCCTTGATGGCTAACGCTACCCATTTCAATGGCTTAGCTTTACCCTTGATGGCTAACGCTACCCATTTATATGGCTTAGCTCTACCCTTGTTGGCTAACACTAGTCTGCTAGGGTTTCAGAGAAATTATGCTTCAGTTCCACTGCCTTATCATCGGCTGCCAGCCGCTCTTGTGTTCCTGGTAGACTTGTACTCCCAGAGAAATTCTGTCCGTCTTCTTTTCCTTCTTCTTGTTCTTTGGCAACTTCTTAACCTTTTTTTTAAAGTTATATTTGTCTGTCAGTTGTCATTTAGAGTGTCAACACGCCAACCGCCATTTAAAACTAAATCAAGCATGGCCCCATTTTAGAAGTGGATTTGTTGGGGGAAGGGTGAGTTGCTTTTTTGATGCGCAGAGTCTGTCTCGCTGTCCCCATGTTTGGTCGGGGGTGAAGGGATAGGGATGGGGGGGGCGTGCCGGCCGCTGGTCAGATGGAACGCGGGATATGACAGTTTTATTCCAATGTTTTCTCGGCAGACAGAGGGCCCGGGGACGGGCTGTAGCGCATTATCCGCGCAGCTGCGGTTTTCCCGCTCAAAGTCAGGCTCCAGGCGCTGTGCTCCTCACAGCTCCCACACATCAGCTCTAAATGACAGCGAAACGCAGATGTCTGGCTAACCAGAAGGAACAGCACAATAAAGCTGCCCCCATTTTCTTGAAAGTATATTCTCTCATTCTCACTCTCTCCTTCTCTCTCTTACTCTCTCCTTCTCTCTCACTCCACTCTCTCCTTCTCTCTCACTCTCTCCCACTCTCTCTCTCTTTCTCTCCTTCTCTCTCGCTCCACTCTCTTTCTCTCTCTCCTCTCTCTTTCTCTCTTCTTCTCTCTCGCTCCACTCTCTCCCACTCTCTCCTTCTCTCTATACTCTCCCACTCTCTCTTTCTCTCTCACTCTCTCCCACTCTCTCCTTCTCTCTCTCTGTCTGTCGCTCCCTCTCTCGCCCTTTTCCCCCTTTCTTTTTCTTTCTTTCTTTATTTGCACAGATGTAATGTCTTTCTGATGAAGAGGGTCTGCTGCTTTGCTCTTCAAAGGCTCTTAAGATGTATAATTAAGAGCAGAAATGAGTAATTTTAAATTAGAGCAGGGCACCCTGTTGTTTTTGAACTGTTTAAATTTCCACTCCCTAAAGATGATTCATATTCACTCCGTTACTCTGCATTAGAGAGGACAAGCCTGTTACACAAACACACACGCACACGCACACGCACACACACACACCTCTGTTCCAGAAATTCCGAACTCTGGCATAATAATCCTGAATAAAATAGTTGATTCAGGATCACTGCCATAAGAGGTCATTCATATCTTCTACTGTCTCCTCCAATGAGAACAAACAGAGACCTGATCTGAGGGTGTGAATGAAACGGAGGCCTGATATCACCCCCTCACCCCCTTTCCTCTAACCCCGCCCCTCCTCCCCCAGACTGTCTCCTCCACAGTCCCGTTGTGGGTGAGTTGGTTAATCATTACGGGGAAGGGGATGGCGGAGCTGCTGTAGAGCCGGAATGGCCGCCAGAGCCGCAGAATGTCCCCCAGTTTCCACGGCTGGCTGACTCAGAGATGCATTGGCAGACCTACACCACCTTGAAGTGGGTTTTTACTCCATTGCCCAGTTGGGCTTATAAACACGGCCTACATCAATCTTGCGCCCTGTGGCTTTTTGGCCTTCTCTAGCTCTCGTTACTGTTGTTTTGTGTGTTCTCTCGTTGTGTTTTCTCCACACACTGCAGAGGGTGGGAGTGGAATTAGTCCACAATCAAACAACCGGTTTTTGTTGTGGTATAACCCCTCTAGGGGGAGTTAGATTGTGTTAAGGTCCGTATCGCCCCTTTTACTCTGTGTGTGTGTGTGTGTGTGTGTGTGTGTGTGTGTGTGTGTGTGTGTGTGTGTGTGTGTGTGTGCGTGCGTGCGTGCGTGCGTGCGTGCGTGCGTGCGTGCGTGCGCGTGCGCGTGCGGACGTTTGTATGTGTACGCATATGTGCGTGTGCGTGATTGTGTTTGTGTGTGTGTGTGTGTATGCATGTGTGTGGACGTGCGAGTGTGTGTACGCATGTGTGCGTGTTGTGTGCGTGTACACAGATGTATAGAGGTATAGAGTCCTAACCCCACCCCAGATCCATTGCTCAGCCTATAGGAGTGACCCAGCATGGGAGAGATGCTTTCATTTGCAGTTACTCTTCTCACTAAGCTGGAATTTCTCAGAAACTCACACGGTCTGAGAACTGAACACGAATCTCGGAGCTGCTGTCACTTCTACATCACTTCCTGTTGATCTCATTTCTGCCAAACAGGCTTTGGGTAACAGAAGCTGCTCCTTTTGATCGACACATGGCCTATTTTATTCATGTTGTTTCTGTCATTCTTTCTCTGGCTTTCTGAGTCTCAGTGTCTCTCTTCCAGGCTGCCTGGCAACAGTGACTCATCGTTTCTCTGGCAGTCTGGTTGCTTTGACTGTGAGTGTCAGTGCTGATGATGTGGTTGCTTTGACTCAGTGAGTCTCACAGCTCTCAGTGCTGATGATGTGGTTGCTTTGACTCAGTGAGTCTCTGAGCTCTCAGTGCTGATGATGTGGTTGCTTTGACTCAGTGAGTCTCAGAGCTCTGTGCTGATGATGTGGTTGCTTTGACTCAGTGAGTCTCACAGCTCTCAGTGCTGATGATGTAGTTGCTTTGGCTCAGTGAGTCTCACAGCTCTCAGTGCTGATGATGTAGTTGCTTTGACTCAGTGAGTCTCACAGCTCTCAGTGCTGATGATGTGGTTGCTTTGACTCAGTGAGTCTCACAGCTCTCAGTGCTGATGATGTAGTTGCTTTGGCTCAGTGAGTCTCACAGCTCTCAGTGCTGATGATGTGGTTGCTTTGACTCCAATAGAGGACCTTTGGGATGAGGTGGAACGTGCGGCCAAAAGAACTGTGGGATGACACTGAGTCGGCATGGACCAAATTCCCAACGGAATGTTTCCATCACCTTGTTGAATCCATGTCACAAAGAATTCAGGCTGTTCTGGAGATACCTATCCTACCACTTGATAGGTGTCTAATAAAGTGGCCACTGAGCATAACATTGCGTAGACAAAATATTTATCTATCAGTGTGAGATAGAAGGCCTTCAGTACAGTGTGTAAGATGCACATTTACAGGCTAATGTTTAGCCTGAATGTTGGTGTGAGGATAACCTGTCTTTGAAGGGCACTCTGTTCCAGGACTCCCAGCACTTTCCCACACTGCACATGTTCCTTTTACGTTTACAGATTATTTTTGGATGCGGTTCCAATAGAACACACATAGCTCAGAGTTTAATACACAGGTGGAGGCAATATATCTAACACCAAACGCTGACTGGACTGCAAAAAAAATGTAGTAAAAAAAAAAAATTTTTTTTTTTTTTTTTTTAAAATAATTTGTAATATCACTGTGTGTGTGTGTAGTATGCTTCAGTTAAAGCACACCACAATATTTCAGGCTTGACTGCAAACTCAGTTCGTCACAGGTCAGACTGAGTTAATGATGATGAAAGAGAGACAGATGAAAGGGAATACAGACACAGGGACCCACCTGTGGAACGCTGCAGAGGAGCCATGTTTGAGCCCTGTGGTGGAGGTGCGCGGCCCACCCGCGTGGTCGCCGTGCTTACGGAGATGGAGTGCACTTCTCTCTCTGATCGCTTGCTGCTCTTAACCACTGTGCCGCTTTTTGGGGGTGGTGTCACCGGGGGCGGGGGGTATGTAGCCACGGCGACATAGCCAAAGCAAGGGCCCCTGTGAATGCCTTCCAGGAGATCTTATCGGGGCGCTGCAACCCCCCCCCCACTTCCCCACAAGACGCAGACAGCGCGAAATCGAAGACGGTTTACCCCAAGATCTCCCTCCCTCCTGGGGTGTTCAAACAGAGCTGTGGAATAATTACACACGTCCGTAAAGTCCGACCCGGCGACCGTGTTTGTCTGCTTCCATCTTGGATACGGGACGGCCGTGTTAAAGTTTTACAGAGTTTACTCTCCCGCCTGCATAGCACTGTGGACAGACGGCGTCAGCGCACACCACTTCCTCTCTATAGTGGGGCAGGATAGGAAGGAGAAATAACGGCTGATTGCGGGAATAATAACGGGAAGGTTAGATAGTGGCTTATCGCGGGAATAATGTTGGGAAGGAGAGATGCCGGCTGATCAAGGAGAAAGGGTCAGGTTTTCAAACTCTTGAGTTATCTTTGAGTTATCAGTTCTTTGCTTTTTTATGAGTCTGTTAGCAAGATGTTACATTGTGAGACATTGATGAGACGTCAGTAAGACATCAGCGAGACGTTAGCGAGACATTGGCATGTCAGTGAGACATTAGCGAGATTATCACGGACTGAACAGGCGTGGGGTGTAGCGTGACGGGGCAGATCTGCGGTTCTTCCTGCGTTTTGGTAGTGGGACTCAGGCATTCCTGGCTGATGAGTGGGTGGTAAATGCAGCGTGCAAGCGTTCCTATGGGGACCGACACTGCCCCAGGGTGCGAGTGTTTCTGTTTACCCCACAATTATCCCCCCTGCCCCATGAGGGCGATGCTTACCGCCCCCAATTAACCCCTCCGCCAGCACCGCCCCCCTCACCTGTCGATGTGCATCTCCCTCCTGCTGCCAATCACAAACCCGGTTACACATCTCCTCTAACACATGATCACTTGGGCAGTATGTTAATGGATGCTATTGGTGGACAGAGTAGTGAACACTTAAGGAACTGGGCTTGTGAGGTTGCAGGTTTGACTCCCAGGCGGGGCATTGCCAGGGTACTTAACCTGATGAGCATCACAAATGGTAAATGGACTGCACTTATATAGCGCCTTTATCCAAAGCGCTTTACAATGGCCTCTCACTCACCCGTTCACACACACATTCACACACCAATGGCGGCAGCCACCATGCAAGGCGCTAGCTTGCTCATTGGGAGCATTTTGGGGTTCAGTGTCTTGCCCAAGGACACTTCGACATGTGGACAGGAGGAGCCGGCAACCCTGCGATCAGCAGACGCCCCGCTCTACCTCCTGAGCCACACTTCCCCTACAAGCTCTGCCAGTGGCTCTGGATGAGAGCATGTGCTAAGTGTCTAAGGGCCGGATTCAGGGATGGCCAATTTAAGTCATACGCTTAAGTGCCTCTCCTGCGCGGATTTAACACGAGCTGACTTACGCCGTATTCCAACTTGTGTTGCGCAGGTGTTTATCTCAGAATGTGGGTGGTACAGGGCATGATATTCTAATGACCTGTTTCTTGGATGGTTCCCAGTCGACCGTTAGAAATGAACAATTAAGTACAGCAGCTTAATTTCTGCCTGTAACAGCATAATGTTGCTGTGTGATTACAGGCTTCTCAGACTGGGAATGCAACTTACTGACTGTTATCATACCGTAGAAGCCACCTGTGTGTGACTGCACATCACATACAAACTCTCACCTTTAGACCTGTGTGTGTGTGTGTGTGAATGCACATCACATACAAACTCTCACCTTTAGACCTGTGTGTGTGTGTGACTGCACATCACATACAAACTCTCACCTTTAGACCTGTGTGTGTGTGAATGCACATCACATACAAACTCTCACCTTTAGACCTGTGTGTGTGTGAATGCACATCACATACAAACTCTCACCTTTAGACCTGTGTGTGTGTGAATGCACATCACATACAAACTCTCACCTTTAGACCTGTGTGTGTGTGTGTGTGACTGCACATCACATACAAACTCTCACCTTTAGACCTGTGTGTGTGTGAATGCACATCACATACAAACTCTCACCTTTAGACCTGTGTGTGTGTGAATGCACATCACATACAAACTCTCACCTTTAGACCTGTGTGTGTGTGAATGCACATCACATACAAACTCTCACCTTTAGACCTGTGTGTGTGTGTGTGAATGCACATCACATACAAACTCTCACCTTTAGACCTGTGTGTGTGTGTGAATGCACATCACATACAAACTCTCACCTTTAGACCTGTGTGTGTGTGTGTGTGAATGCACATCACATACAAACTCTCACCTTTAGACCTGTGTGTGTGTGAATGCACATCACATACAAACTCTCACCTTTAGACCTGTGTGTGTGTGAATGCACATCACATACAAACTCTCACCTTTAGACCTGTGTGTGTGTGACTGCACATCACATACAAACTCTCACCTTTAGACCTGTGTGTGTGTGACTGCACATCACATACAAACTCTCACCTTTAGACCTGTGTGTGTGTGACTGCACATCACATACAAAAGCCCGTCTCTGCTTTGCATCGAATACTGCAGGTGTAGGCCCAGATTCTTTAGTGAACATTTCACCTGAGAAACACTTGCCTGCATTTCAGTGCTTTTCCTCTAGGCTTCGCTCTAATTGCAGTAATCAGTGGGCAGCAGTCAAAGGAAGGCCACCAATTATACAATTAAGGACCAATTGAAGAGCTTGCTGTAGCACAAGGATGAAAGGGATCTACTGCCTCATCTGAGAGGGGTATAATGCCTCATCTGAGAGGGGTATGATGCCTCATCTGAGAGGGGTATACTGCCTCATCTGAGAGGGGATCTACTGCCTCATCTGAGAGGGGATCTACTGCCTCATCTGAGAGGGGATCTACTGTCTCATCTGAGAGGGGATCTACTGCCTCATCTGAGAGGGGATATACTGCCTCATCTGAGAGGGATGTACCGTCTCACCTGAAAGGGGTATACCGTCTCACCTGAAAGGGGTGTACCGTCTCACCTGAAAGGGGTGTAGGCTTCTGTTCTGGCCTGTTCTGCGCACATGTTCTCACCTGTGCCATGTCATGCCCACATTCCATACTCTTACCTGTACTGTGATACAGATGTTCTGTGTTTTCACCTGTGCTGATGTCAATCAACATCAAGTTTCTTGAGGTCCCCAAGCGGAGCTGAAACCCCTGTGTGTGATGGTTCCGCTTCTCTCTCCCTCTCTCTCTCTCCCCAGGCTAACCTGTTTCCAGCAGCTCTGATATACTTCGGCTCTGATGTGCAGACAGGTTGGTAAATCAGATCTTCTTCTTTCAGTCCCTGGTTTTTTTATTAGATGTCCAGCCAAAAAGAACAGAAGAGAGAGAGGAGTTGAGACTGGTGGTTGTGAGAGTGGAGAGGGAGGTGAGTGGGGGAGAGATGAGAGTAGGGAAGGAGGTGGAGGGAGGTGAGAGTGGAGAGGGAGGTGGAGGGAGGTGAGAGTGGAGAGGGAGGTGGAGGGAGATGGGAGTGGGGAGGGAGGTGAGAGTGGGGAGGGAGGTGAGAGTGGGGAGGGAGGTGGAGGGAGGTGAGTGGAGAGGGAGGTGAGTGGAGAGGGAGGTGAGTGGGGAGAGAGATGGAGGGAGGTGAGAGTGGGAGGGAGGTGAGAGTGGGAGGGAGGTGGAGGGAGGTGAGAGTGGGAGATGAGAGTGGGAGGGCTGATCTCCCTCTGTTTCTCTGCATGGCTGCTCCCTCAGCACTTTCACACAGTTTACTGCAGTAAGTGTGTGGTATAATTTAAGGGTTTGGTTGCAGACCGAAAGTTCAGGGGTTCGTCCCAGGTCGACACTGCCCTTGTTACCCTTGCTCTTTCACTTCACCCTGCTGCATTATATATATATATGCTGTGGTAATGATGTACTATATGAAAAAAAAAAAGAAATGCTGTGTAAGTCGCTCTGGATAAGAGCGTCTGCTAAATGCCTATAATGTAATGTAATGTACTGTGTCGTAAGGCGGTATTTTGACACAGTAGCTGTGCTGTAGGGCGATATTTTCAGTAGTGGGGCATGTCGGTGCTGGAGTACGTCAGTGTTGGAGTTATGTCAATAGTGGGGTATGTCAATACTGGAGTATGTCAATAGTGGGGTATGTCAATACTGGAGTATGTCAATAGTGGGGTATGTCAGTCGTGGGGTATGTCAGTGCTGGAGTATGTCAGTGCTGGAGTACGTCAGTAGTGGGGTTTGTCAGTGCTGGAATATGTCAATAGTGGGGTATGTCAGTAAAGGAGTATTTCAGTTTGGCAGTAGAGGAGTATTTCAATACTGGAGTATGTCAATAGTGGAGTATGTCAATGCTGGAGTACGTCAGTAGTGGGGTATATCCGTGGCATACAGCAGCAGTGTGAATGCTAACATAATGTCTATCTTTGTGTTTTTGCTCTACAGACTCGTACATACAGAGGCAGCTGCTTGAGTCCAGTGTGTCGGCTCTACGTGCTGATGAAGCCATAGCAGGGTAGGCCCTCTCACACCTAACTAAAGCACTGATTGGCTGAGGAGGCCGCCTCTCACACTTAACTAAAGCACTCATTGGCTGAAGAGGCCGCCTCTCACACTTAACTAAGGATCTGATTGGCTAAAGAGGCCGCCTCTCACACTTAACAAAAGCACCGATTGGCTGAAGAGGCCAGATGCCTAAACTGGCAGCTGATTGGATATAAATCACAAAAAGCCTGCAGACACAGCGCCCCCTCCAGGACTGGAGATAAACCTGCAGATAACAATAATGTTATTAAAAATAGAGTACTGGGGTTTGTTTGATAGGGAGGGTCTGTAGGGGGAGTGTTCGCTGTATGATGTCCCTGCTGATCCGGGACTGTCGGGGGCGGGGGGTGGTATTTTTAGTATCCATCCCAAACTAATTGAAAGGTTAGGCTAGGGGTGAAGGGGGGGTGCTAACTCCAGGAATAGCAGAGCCTAATTGTTCACCCTTTACCCCTCTTTCTCTCTTTTTTTTTCTACCCCTTTTTCTCTATATATATCTCTCTCCTTCTCTCTCTACTTTTCTCTATTCCTCTCTCCCCCTCTTTCTCTCTCTCCATATTCTCCCCCCCCGCCCCTCTCTCCCCTCTCACACTCAGCTGCATGCCCAGGTCTCCGACCCCATCATCTGCCTCGCTGGTTCCGGAAGAATCCTTTCCGCCGCCCGCGGATCCAAATGAGCCGACCAATCAGCAGGGAGCGGAGCAGGCCGTGCCCCAGAGTAACAGCCAAGCGGCCCAACCCGTCAGGACAGATCCCAGCAAGGTGCCCAAATGGCTCAAACTGGCAGGTACTCCCATCATGCCCGGCAAGGGGGGAAAATACGCCTCTCTACATTTTACCTTTCACCACTGGGCGTATTGGAACATTGTAATTTGGGTTTATACTTTTATTTTGTTTCACATAATCTCTATATTCTCCTATATACATAGGAGTTACTGTATATACATAATTATATACCTGTGAAATGACATTACATCTTGTTTTACATAATCTCTGTAATTTCCTATCTACATAAGAGTTGCTGTATATACATAATTATATACCTGTGAAATGACATTACATCTTGTTTTACATAATCTCTGTAATTTCCTATCTACATAAGAGTTGCTGTATATACATAATTATATACCTGTGAAATGACATTACATCTTGTTTTACATAATCTCTGTAATTTCCTATCTACATAAGAGTTGCTGTATATACATAATTATATACCTGTGAAATTACATTACATCTTGTTTTACATAATCTCTGTAATTTCCTATCTACATAAGAGTTGCTGTATATACATAATTATATACCTGTGAAACGACATTACATATTGTTTCACATAATCTCTATGTTCTCATATATATATATTCCTTTGTTGTTGGAAAAACAGCTGCAACCTAAAATAATCTATAAATCAATTTTGACAAATATGATTGATAGAAACCCCCTGTAAATGGTATTTCCAGGTGTGTGTTGTGGAAGTACACACGCTGACCCTTACACTGTTATCCTGTAGAGGCAATCCCACTATACGTTCATTCTGACAGCAGAATTTACCTTTTTTTTTTTTCTTTTGTCTTTCAGGGAAAAAGTGAAGAATGAGGCAGTGCTCTGTCTCTGGTGAGGAGGTCAGAGGTCAAAGGTCAGGGGGGCCGCTGGGGATAGTGGGAGCTCAATGCCACACTGCACTGTGAGGTTCACTTCCTCTTTCAGAGCCGGGGGAAACCTCAGCTCCTCCGTAGAGTTACACAAGTCAAGAAACCAGCCAATAAAGAGAACGTTACCTCAGCTATCACCCGTTTCTGTTTCTTCTGAGATCATGAACATATCGGAACACATGATGATGAGTACAGGTCATTCAGCCTCATTAACCCCGCCCCCTCTTTAGACTGGCCTATCAGACATCACGACACGCATGACATCACAAAGGGGACATCACCAGGACTAATCACATCCTCAAAAAGATTTCCCAACAGGACAAGGAAGTATTTACCTTCTGTACACTTGAAGTATGGCAGGTGCTGATTCATTTAGCAATCAGAGTTTTATTATTACACTAATGTTAATAATAATGTTATTATTACTATTTGAGTCGAAACAGTACTAATTCCTACTAATAACAATCTGGCCTATGGCGTTAATAATGATGCTTTTTTTAATTGCATTGGTATTATTTCTGAAACTGGCTTTAATGGCCACTGCCTGCTTGACTTAGGGGAATACAGTCCACCAGTGTTGATACATGATATCATATTATAACCAGCATCACACATTTATGTTTTATAAAGCAGTTTTGAAAAGTTTACTATTGAAAATGAAGACTGTTGTGCAGGTGTTGTTTTGCCACATACGTGTGCTGCGAAGCGCTGTGTCACATGACCCTTTAACGCTTCCCGTTTTAAGACCATAAACATGCCTGGATTGTGCAATACTGCCGTTGCAGTTTAAGGAAGGAGTAAAGCTCTTAAAATGCGATGGCGCTTGCATGCACTGGTGTTATGCGCCTCCTGCAGTATGGCGCAGTTCCTGCCGTTTAATGCGCCATCGTGCATGGGACTTCCTCGCTGTATTACCTGTGCCTTGGGTTTGAATGCAACCCAGCTCCTGTCCCCTGGGAAATCTCCCCAATCCGGGGATGGGAGGCGTCTCCGCAGTTCCCACTTCCCGATCCGAGCGGCGGGAATCACTGTTGACATCCTCAGCCTTTTATGTAGGATGAGAAAAGTTTTAAGTGATTAGGAACACTTACGCTCTACCCACCCCTCCTGCTCGGCTCAACCTAACCGCTTTCATGTGTGCAATAATACCGCTTTCACTTGCAATTTGCTCAAGTACCGCAAACTGGAAGTGAAATAGTATCAATGCACAGTTTTAGCACACTGCGCTCAGACCATCTGCCGCCTCTTTCATTATTGACTACAGATCTCACAAGTGTAGACACCTGGGCCAGTAACGCATGTATAGCATACTGTCGACCCAACAATGTTCGTTTGGTCCGTAGTGTAATGTTTAAAGCCCTTTGGCTGTTTTATAAGTCGTGACCGTGACAGTTGGTGTTGGGGGCGTGGTGCATTATTTGATGGATTGCCTTTTCATTTCCTCTGCTGTGTTGGGGTTTTCATCAATTAAATTCTTGTTTTTCACTTAACGAGTCTTTGTTTTTGGGGCGCAAGGGTGTTATTGGCGTGTGGTGAGGAGATTAACGCTTCCTTTGACCCCACTGCTATGAAAATGCGGGCGAGCGCGGGGTTCGCGGCAGGGCATCGCTGACAATTTATTATTCTCACATAATTATGCCAAGAGACCACAACTGGGCACCAGCGACACCCTGCTTAACTACACGCTGTGAACTCTGCTCCTGCCTCTGTTATGGCAACAAGCGGCCCTCACAGCGGGGTCCTCACACCGAGCGACCCGCAGAGCGAGGTCCTCACACCAAGCGACCCGCAGAGCGGAGTCCTCACACCGAGCGACCCGCAGAGCGGAGTCCTCACACCAAGCGACCCGCAGAGCGAGGTCCTCACACCGAGCGACCCACAGAGCGGAGTCCTCACACCAAGTGACCCGCAGAGCGAGGTCCTCACACCGAGCGACCCACAGAGCGGAGTCCTCACACCAAGCGACCCGCAGAGCGAGGTCCTCACACCAAGCGACCCGCACAGCGTTCACTGGCTGCCATATAACCAATAATTTAAGTATTTAAAAATGCACCAATACAAGATCAACGTTTTGATCCAGACAGGGTCTTCATCAGGGTCATTCAATCTGAAGTCCCCCTGTTTACCTGAGTTTGAGTTACCTGGTGTGATGTCATCACACAGGTTACACATTTAAAGACTTTTTTTTTAAGTGAAGATGTAAAGATGTGTTGGTCAGATTATTATTTTTTTGTTTTTGTATAGTTTGTTTTTATTGTAACATCTAGCAGCTCAAGTTGAGGGTTTTGGCGAGACTCGTATTTCTGTGTCTTTCTGGGCGTTGGGCCACAGCTCAGCTGCGCATGAGATAGGTAGATTACACCTGACAGGGGCCAAGTCAGGTGCTCTTATAGTGTCAGGAACGATAAGCTCAGCACTCGGTTGCCATGGTTTCCCACTTGTTCAGGGGTTGTTATTCGGGCAGGGATCTCTGCAGGCGGGGTCTTGTGGTTTACCTCATGAACACTGATACAAGTAATCTGCAAGTGCTGCTATCTGAGGCTCTGAGTGGCCTGGTCATGTTTGGGTGTCGTATTTTGAGTGGCTGTATATCGGTCGAACACAACCAGACGAACACAAACTGAGCAATGGGGAAATTAACACAAAGTCTTTTTTTGTGGAATTTGTTTACACGAATGCTCAGTGTTAGATCTCATGTGTTGTTGCTTGATGCAATAGATTTTACTCTGAGCAAGCCATGATCTCTTTTGGACTGGAAGCAACCCTGCTTGGGGGAGAAGCGGTCTATTGCTTAACCCTTTGAGGCGTGAGATCACAAACACAAGATTAGAATGTTTTTAAGTGAACATTCTAATGCTGATGTAACTACGGTTTCACAAAACAGAAGCGGTAAAGTCGGTCAGTGCTGTCGGTCTCAGACGAGGCAGCAGTCTTCCACAGCGAGGAGGTGCGGTTGTTTGGGGGGTTTACAGATAAATCAAAGCGAGGGAAAGGGCCCAGATGTGAAATCTCCGTCAGTCCGGGATCAGGGGTTAGGCCTCTCCGAATTAACATTGTTCAGGTGTGCGGTGGGACGCACAGTAAACCGTGCTTTGATCCCGCGGCTTCGGCTTCCTCCCACCCAACTCCGGCGCACAGATGTTCTTCAGAATTCCATTACTCATGACGTGAAAACAAAGATGAAACGCACCCCCCACCCCCACCCCCCCCAAATACACGGGCTGAGGGGATTGACCGATAGGCGCACCAGATACCCGCCCATTCAGCATTCAGATGCACGCCGCTTCGCTACGATGGTGACAGCAATACTTACAGTCAACATATACTTTGGCGGTGTGAAGATGGCCGTTTTTTTTTTGTAAATAACCAGCTGGACTCAATCCGTTGGTAAATGCGGTTGGAAGCCCTATCGAGTATCAAACTTCAGTCCACTGGTGCGGTCTGCTCATAAAATGATCGTTTGAGATTAGCATTGGTGTTTTTTGCAGAACATAATTTGAGCATTAAAAACTTAAAGGCAGTGTGCTCTTTGAGCCCTATGCTAGCAGGTTTTCATATCCTCCACCTCCAAATTATTTCTTGTCCCCTGTAGGGGACACAAGTATCGGGTCTTAATCTAAATTATAACCATTACATTACATTACAGGCATTTAACAGACGCTCTTATCCAGAGCGACTTACACAACTTTCAGATTTTTTACATTGTATCCATTTATACAGCTGGATATATACCGAGGCAATCCTGGTTAAGTACCTTACTCAAGGGTACAACGGCAGTGTCCTACCTGGTAATCAAACCTGCAACCTTTTGGTTACAAGCAGGTTCCCCTCTGCCCATTATCCTACACTGCAGCCTATGTTCTACGATGCTGAAACCTACAGTACAAGGCACATTCAAATGAAAATAAAATGTATTTTTCAGAATATTTTCACTGCAGTGTGTTTATAAAGTACTTGTATTATGTAAAAAAAAAAAATGTATACTTTAAATTCTAAACTTTTTTTTCTGCCGGGTCACAGGAGGATATTATAAAAAAGAAACGCAGAAACAGTCTCTGGTAGTGATACTAGAGGTACCCTTTCTCAGAGTCGTATTCCCACAAGGAGTGGGCCTGCCCTTGGATGTCTATATGCACCTTTGGTAAATTCATTTGATTAAAATTCGGAGACTGAAATCATTCCGCAGATATGGCTGTACGGAAGGAAGTTCCACAGCCGGGACTCGCACCTCTGAAGGCGAGTAACATTTTTACTTTTTTAATGTACAGCTGTGTAGCTTCAGGCGAAACGGACGCAAACAGGTCCTCCGGGGTAGCGCAGCTGTGCTTTAAAACTGCAGCTAATTGAGGCAACTCATAGGCCCCTCCCCTTTTCTTAGTTTGTGCCGATGCCTCTTAGAGTCAGCGGTGTAGGTTATACACTTGCGCCCTTCCTAACAGAGAGGCGATAATGAGACGTAGGCCGTGACCGAATATGACCCCTTCACCCTTTGGGGGCACATACTGAGTCCACTTCGTCAAAAAGCTTTTGAGTGGGTGACTTTTTCTCATAAATGGGGGCACTTAAAATCCCAGGATGAACTCTTTATTTCTGGGGTTTTGTTGAGGGGATTCAGGAGCACACTTATTCGCAGAACTGCACTCATGTGCACTGCACACACAGACACACACTACATTTGCATGCACACACACACACACATACATGTGCACTGCACACACAGACACACACACACACATGTGCACTGCACACATACAGACACACACACTACATTTGCATGCACACATACACACACACATGTGCACTGCTCACACAGACACACACACTACATTTGCACGCACACATACACACACACACACACACACACGTGCACTGCACACACAGACACACACACACTACATTTGCATGCACACACACACATGTGCACTGCACACACACACACTACATTTGCACATACACATACACACACACACATGTGCACTGCACACACACACTACATTTGCATGCACACACACACACACACACACCAGTGTTTCTCTCTTGTTTGAGGAGGTATAGAGTCTCACACTTGTACTACCCTGATTTCATACATCATTCATTCATTCAGCAGTCCATGATCCACCTGTGTAAGTCAAGCACATCACTCCATCTCTCTCTCTCGCTCTCTCTCTCTCTCTCTCTCTCTCTCTCTCGCGCTCTCTCCTGTGTAATATACAGATCACTCTCTTTATTCCTGTTATTTACAAATTTGTTTCACTATTGGAGTTGAATGGAGAGCTGCCATGGCAGGCAGACACACACACACACACTTACTACCAACTCCTCCCTCCCCAAACCCAAACAGTCCTGCTACCCAGCTGAAGGAACTTCAAAGTATCCAGAATTGGGGGAGGCTGGGGTACTTCAGTGTTCCTGGCACTTGTCATTGTCTAACTAGCTGGCTACCCCCCCATTACCCTAATCACTTCCAACTGGAGCAGGAGGCTTTGAAGGAGGCTGTGGAAGCATGCTGTGAGCACCTGCTAGATGGGTGAGTGGGGGCGGTGGGGGGTATTGCAGGTGGGACGGGTCTGTGTCAAGCAAGGGGTGCGGGGAAGGGGTGCGGGGAGGGGGTGCGGGTGATTAAGGTTTGAGATTTGATAGGCATGGGAGGCTGGGGGGGTGAGGTTTTGAAAGCAGGTGTTACAGGCCCCAGTAAGAGGTGTTACAGGCCCCCAGTAAGAGGTGTTACTGTGCCCCAGTAAGAGGTGTTACTGTGCCCCAGTAAGAGGTGTTACAGGCCCCAGTAAGAGGCGTTACTGCGCCCCAGTAAGAGGCGTTACTGCGCCCCAGTAAGAGGCGTTACTGCGCCCCAGTAAGAGGCGTTACTGCGCCCCAGTAAGAGGCGTTACTGCGCCCCAGTAAGAGGCGTTACTGCGCCCCAGTAAGAGGCGTTACTGCGCCCCAGTAAGAGGCGTTACTGCGCCCCAGTAAGAGGCGTTACTGCGCCCCAGTAAGAGGCGTTACTGCGCCCCAGTAAGAGGCGTTACTGCGCCCCAGTAAGAGGCGTTACTGGGGCGCCCCAGTAAGAGGCGTTACTGCGCCCCAGTAAGAGGCGTTACTGCGCCCCAGTAAGAGGCGTTACTGCGCCCCAGTAAGAGGCGTTACTGCGGCCCAGTAAGAGGCGTTACTGCGGCCCAGTAAGAGGCGTTACTGCGGCCCAGTAAGAGGCGTTACTGCGCCCCAGTAAGAGGCGTTACTGCGCCCCAGTAAGAGGCGTTACTGCGCCCCAGGTTTGTCTGGAGTGAACAGTCAGAGAGCAGAACTTGGCCTCACACTACCTGTTACCTGTGACACACACCTGTAACACCATTACAGGCCGGGGCCTGTTGAAACCTGCCCATTTGGTTGTTTTAAACCCCTGAATCCTCATTGGGCCAGTTGGAGTAAAGGAGCTTCGCCACAGACAAGGGCAGGGTCATCACAGGTAGCTTGTTATAATACAGAAGTTGGCGGCCATCTTTTGTTAACCCCAAGGGGGCGCTGTATGAGAATGAGGGCACCTCTGTGGCCCAACAGAGAACCAGCAAACAGGCCAGCAGTCTTTGGCTGTGTCTGAATCAAAGCCCTATCTATCTACTGTGTCATGTCTCCTGTGTACAGTGCACTGGCAGAAGTGTGCTTCCGTAGTATATTCCAACCCTAACGTGTTGTTTTTGTTGTTATTGAAGGAAAACGTCAGCGAGGCTGCACCTCATTTTTTTCAACAAAGCTGTGCGTCATATTTATGCGACCAAAATGTGGACGTGCGTCCGTACTTCTGGAAAAGTGTGCTTCCGGATATACTCAGCGAAACCCCGGAAGTAAGTATCATACGGGGTTTGTAAGTGTACTTACTACCTTTAGAGAATATTTTGCCTACTTAACAACGTTCTCATCCTGCCTTCTCAACAAGCCTACCTAATAGTATGGAGGGGTGCTGAATCGAACGCAGCCTAAGATTTTAGCCTGAAGCTTTAGGCAGCAACTCACTTAAAGGAGAAGTTCGGTATTTAGCATGTTAAGTCCTGTTTTAAGGTTATTTACGATCATATACAACGGTCTATATCAACATTTTGACAAACTTTAGAAAATCCTTCAAAAAATACCATAAACTCTCGTTTTCAAAGAGGGGAAACTCACCAAGTGGTCACTGGTGTCTGTTGATGTTACATTACATTACATTACAGTCATTTAGCAGACGCTTTTATCCAAAGCGACGGACAGTAAGTGCATACAGAAAGGTCATCGAAGTAACTACAGAACTATGTTCTGACACAAAAATTGTCACAAAATATGCTTTGCATCAGGTTTTATTTATCATTTTATTAAATCTATTGACACCAAGGAAGGTTTAGATATACAGGTGCAGCTCAAAAAATTAGAATATTGTGAAAAAGTTCAATATTTTTTGTCACTCATTTCAGAAAGTGAAACTCATATATTATATAGATTCATTACACATAGAGTGAAATATTTAAAGCCTTTATTTCTTGTAATTTTGATGATTATGGCTTACAGCTAATGAAACCCAAAATTCAGTGTCTCAGAAAATTTGAATATTTTGCTTTAACATATTTTTAAAGAATCATATTTAATATTTGGTCACATATCCTTTGCATGCTGTTACTTTCTGAAGTCTGTGACCAATCAACATCAAAAGACTCTCGATGTCTTATTTTCAGGTACTGTTACAAGCGATACTATAACCTCTCTGCATTTGAACTGATCTCTATGATAATTGGGGGGTAAGACTAGATTCAGCTGTAAATTACGCTGGTACAGTATGGAACACATGACTGGCGAAATGGCTGTACGTCATCAAGGGTCTGAGCTATCGAACCATCACTCTGTTGCCAGATATGGAGTAGATGTGGATGGATTACTGCAAGGGTTATTTCTCCTGACTCATTTTCCTATAGAACTCTATGGGGAAAAAAGTCAGGAGAAACAACCCTTAAAGGGATCCATCCACATCTACTCCATATCTGGCCGCAGAGTGATGGTTTGGGGCTCGTTTGATACCTTAGACCGTTTTTACTGCCACCACTTACCGATTATTTAATTAGCCCAATCATTTACATGATCTGATATTTTAATCTACATATCCGCGATATGAACAGCAGTCGATGAATGTTCATGTGCCGGTATGCGTGTATTGTAGCGTTTTATCGTTCTGTAATTTACGAGTGAATCGTGATTGTGTGTATGACTAATTAGCTGATTGAGCCGTGGTAACTGGTGGCAGTAAAAACATGCATACACACCGGCCCGCGAGGCCTGGAGTTGCCCACCCCTGCCTTAGACCCTTGATGACATACAGCCATTTCGCCAGTCATGTGTTCCATACTGTACCAGCGTAATTTACAGTATGGAACAGTATGGAACACAGTATGGAACACATGACTGGCGAAATGGCTGTACGTCATCAAGGGTCTAAGGTATCAAACGAGCCCCAAACCATCACTCTGCGGCCAGATATGGAGTAGATGTGGATGGATCCCTTTAAGGGTTGTTTCTCCTGACTTTTTTCCCCATAGAGTTCTATAGGAAAATGAGTCAGGAGAAATAACCCTTGCAGTAATCCATCCACATCTACTCCATATCTGGCAACAGAGTGATGGTTCGATAGCTCAGACCCTTGATGACGTACAGCCATTTCGCCAGTCATGTGTTCCATACTGTACCAGCGTAATTTACAGCTGAATCTAGTCTTACCCCCCAATTCCCATAGAGATCAGTTCAAATGCAGAGAGGTTATAGTATCGCTTGTAACAGTACCTGAAAATAAGATATCGAGAGTCTTTTGATGTTGAACTTTTTCACGATATTCAAATTTTTGGAGCTGCACTTGTATATCCACAGCTGGAAACCGGAAATACTTCTTAATTGTTTTGGAAAGTTTCAAATTCAAACTCAGCCAAGACCTCAAACTCAGCCAAGACCCAATTTCTCAAGCGGAAGTTTACAAACGTATGGCTGTACGGCAACTGAAAATAGTTCTATAAATCTTTAAAGGGTAAATATATCTCAAGACTGCAAAGTTTGTCAAAATGTTGATATGGACCGCTGTATATGATCGTAAATAACCTTTTAACAGGGCTTAACATGCTAAATACCGAACTTCTCCTTTAAGCTTTTGACTCACCCTGGCTGGCCTGACTGGAAATGCTGTTCAGGATTAAGATGGCCGCCAATGTTGTGCATCGTTATGGATCACAGGATACTGGCAGTTTAGCAGATGCCTAACTGTGATGGTGCATGTAAGTCATTCATGAAAATGTCACCCTTGGCAGGTTTTTAAAAAACACATTCCCGCCCTTCCATATATGAATACATAAACAAACTAAATGTGAGAATAATTATCTGATCAGAGTACGTTTTTACTTAAAACCTCTGACATAAAACACACAGCCTTGCAGGGCCAAAACAAACAACTTGCACACAAGTTCAGTTCAACCTCTGGACAAATAACTGTGCTTTGAACTTGAGGAATGCCGGTATGCAGAATTGCACCCTGGCAAAGCATTCCTCAATGAGCAGAGCTGAAACTGTGTGTTCACAGAACTCCAGCGCCCTCTACTGATCCTGTTGAAAATTACACCTGTGACCCATCAAACTCTAGCTCTCTCTAATGGCCGTGTGGAGCAAATGTGGTCTGTAGGACAGTGTTGGGTTCAATTTTGAATTTTACTGAGAATTGTAGATAAATTCTGAGTACATTCTAGAATTGGGCCCAATGAATTTAACCAAATTAAATACTAGATCATACAGGAATGCACTGGGTCGTGACATTAAAATCTTCAGCTAAATAAGTATCTGGTGGTCTTCAGGACGGGCAATGGTTAGCAGAGGATAAGAAGTGGCTTCAAGAACAGTAAAAAAGAAAAAAAAGTGTTTATTCAGTATTCCAGCAGCAAAGTTTCTTGAAAAAAATCCTAGGCACTCTGATATGATAGGTAAAAAAGCCTTTACTCTGACATGGCTAGACAAAGAAAAACAATGTCAACGTGTTTCAACTCAATATTGAATACATTCAAATTAAATTCTACTTCCTGAAATTCCTATTCAAACGCAGTCAGCATCCTGGTAGGATCATGTAAATTCCAATTCCAAATCATTAATTGAATTGGAATAGATCCCTAGATTATGAATTGATCCCAACTCAGCTGCGAAGCACCAGAATTAGTCATGCTATGCAAAAATGACAAAAAAATGGTAACCGTTGCTAAATCAATCAAATACATTTATTGGAGCAAAACATAATATAGGCCTATATTTACAAGCAATTTTTTCTATTAACATAAAGGTGGTTTAAGGACTCACTTTTCAAATAGTACAGTTCACTCAAGTCAGGGTTACAGAAAAATGCTATATTGCAACAAAAAAACTAGGGTTTGGCAGGTCCTGTCCAAATTGGTTTATTGCTTGAAGCTGGAAGTGTGTCCAAGTGTCTCTGTTGAACCAGCAATGGAACTCTGGCTCCCTCTGGTGGCTGCAAACTAAAAATCCAGGAGCTGTGGGGAGAATGGAGGAGAAATGCACAATCAAGCAAAAAAGCAATTTTCCTGCTGATAATTCAATTTTAAACCAACCTACCGTAAGCTGGTCAAGCTGGTTTAAACTGTGTTTTTTTTACACTTCTAGCTGGTTTTAGACGGTCGACCAGTTGACCAGCCTATAGTCAGCTAGTGTGCCTTTTGGTCACCAGCTTACTCTACCAGCTTACTCTACCAGCTTACTCTACCAGTTTACTTAACCAGCTTTGACCAGCCATGACCAAGTAGAAGTGTCGAAAACCAGTTTAGAATCCCAGCTGGCCTTTTTTTTATTTGTATACATGTAATGTCATTTGCTTAAATTATAAGGATACCTAAATACATTGTTATAGACAGTGGTGCTTGAGCCAGACGAAGGCACGGTGCACATGGTGAACTAGCAAAAGAGCTGGATTAATTTTGCCTGCTGTAAAAATTTCTCATCACTTGACCAATTTTCCCTGACCTTAAGGAGAGTGAGATATTTCACGATTTCAACCAGGATGCTGTTTGGTCACAGGTTTTTGAGGACCACAGAAATCCTGGGAGAAGGTTGGTTGCTGACACGGCTTCGTTATCACCGTGGAAACTCACCAGCTGTGGAAGGATCTTTTCAAAGTGATCGATGTCCACCGTATCGCTGTCTTCAGTGTCTGCCTGTTTAGCGGCCCTCCGCGCTGCCTCTGGAACAAAGCGTTCAGGTGAATTGGGTTGGTACTGGTGACTAGGCCTGGTTATCTATTTCACAAATTAAACATTCAGTGGGTGCCAAATACTATTTCAGCTCAGGGTTAATGAAATTGGGATCAGCTTCAAAAGGCAGAAGGTTCTGTTGCATCTTTAATGTCCCATATATTAAACAGGAAGTTCACGCTGAACGGGAACAGTTTGCAGCACTTCTCTGGAGGCGTTTCCTGAGCACGAAATTGTTCCTGACTGGTTGACTAATTATTTCAATTAAAGTAATCCAATTGGCTACAGTATAAATACCACAAATAGCCGCCCTCCGTCTCCAGTCGCGACACCTACAGCAGTTCTGCAAACGTTGTGTCGAATTCTGTTCCCCCACGAAATCACGTTTCCCCTAGCGTTGCTGCGCAATTATTTCAGGAAATAGCGTAATGTGCGCGCGACCTGAAATCAGCTCGCTCCAAGAGAGGAATGCTCGTGCCACTTACGTGAATCTCAGTTTGTATAGGCTACGTTTTAAGCGATTTGTTCTTTTGCGACAAGGAAATCTCAAGATCAGAAGCCGCGATATGCAGGTCAGCCTATACGTAAAACAGTGAAATACGTTCAGAAAAGCAGCAAGTGTTCTGGTGGCTTTGTCGTCAGTTTGTATGGTGTCAGTGACTTGGTTAGTAAAAACATTTGGTCACGAAGTCTTGTAAGGTGTACGTTACATAACCGACTGTATAAAATATATATGAAGCCCAATGAACATGATCAGACTGTTTATGAGTAAGATATACAATAAACGTCATCCTACAGTTATTTTGACCTTGTCTGAGTATATTATTATTAGTAGCCTACTATCATTATTATTGCTACGAGTAGAAGAGGAGGTGGTGGGGTATTAATGATGGTGGTATTACGAATAGTGGTAAAGTTAGTGGTAGCTACAAGATACGTGATGCTACGGTTATTTTCTTTATCTGGCATAAGTATATTTTTGCATTTTATATGTGTGTGTATATATATATGTATATGGATACAATGTATATATGCAGTATATATATACATACACACACACACAGTATATATACGAATGTGTGTGTGTGTGTGTGTGTGTGAAAAACGCTATATATAAAGTGAATTAATTATTAATAATTAACATTATTGTTATTAGTAGCAGTACATTACATTACATTAGTTATTTGGCAGAGACTTTTATCCAAAGTGATGTACAATAAAGGTTCTGTCACCGTCCCACTCCCTATTTTCCAAAGAAAATACATTCAACAAACTAAGACTGGTAATGCATCACCCAAAATAGTCAATTCACCAAGTTTCACAATTTTACCACCTAATCTGTCCGTTTCCATAGGGGGAACAGTATCTGACAGCTGAATTTAGGCCTGTCACATACCGTGCCACCTATGATTCTGCAGAAAGGAAGGGCTCACATACACCAAACTAATAGTGGTAACTCATCTCCCCATATAGAGATAATTCACCAAGTTTCATTATCTTACCACCTTATCTGTCCGTTTCCATAGGGGGAACGGGATCTGATGGCTGAATTAAACCCATCAGATACCGTGCCCCCTATGATTCTGCAGAAAGGAAGGGCTCACATACACCAAACTAATACTAGTAACTCATCTAACCATATAGAGATAATTCACCAAGTTTCACCATCTTACCACCTTATCTGTCCGTTTCCATAGGGGGAACGGGATCTGACAGCTGAATTAAGGCCTGTCGGATACCGTGCCCCCTATGATTCTGCAGAAAGGAAGGGCTATGGCGTTTATTTAGTTCCATAAATAGCGCGCGCGTGGAATTGTGAAGCGAGCGCACAGAACAGTGTCCGCGCGAGTGGAGCTATGAAGCGAGCGAGCACAGAACCATGTGCAAGCGTGGAGCTGTGAAGCGAGCGAGCAGAGAACCATCCGCGCGAGCACAAAGCCCATCTGCGAGCGTGGACCCGTGACGCGAGCGAGCAGAGAACCATCCGCGCGAGCACGGAGCTGTGGGCGTGCGAACTTGTTTTGCTCTCTCTCGAAATTGGTTTACGCTCGCTCGCTCGCCAAATTCCTTTTTGAGACTTTGGGGGCGGGGATGGCATGCATAGTGGCTGAAGTCTCCACTTATTTGATTGGTCACTAGCCTATATATATAAAAGACCTTTTTTTTGGTAGCTACTGGCAAAACTTTTCAGAATGTTGGAGGCAAATGAAGTACGTAAACTACCGAGATTATGTTTCATTACACACTTGCTACAACTGAGTTATGTATTACGAAAATAGGATATATTTTGGTAATGGCGACTGCAGCCTATTATACACAATGCATTTAGCTTAAAATTGCGACTTAGAAAATGTAATGTGTTGGCTACTGACCGACTGGTCACTCATGTAAACTCCTCAAAAAAAGTTTGGAAACGTTATTTCGGTCGATTATTCCTCCCCTTTAATAATACCAATTGGTATTGTATTTTATATCGTTGGAAAGCCTGATTAGTCACCTTTACAACGAGGTACAACTTGTAAGGATCGTGCATTCGTGGAATGAGCAACACAGCTAACCGTGTGGGTAGCGGCCCAAAAAAATGTGCCAAAATCCCCTGCAATATTCTTCTGTTGGTATTCACTCTCGTTTTGAGTTGCTTGGTGGACTGGATGATTGCACTCTCCCACAGTAATAAGGAAAAAACAACACATATTGGCCATTTTTACAAGTTATTCATTTTACACTCAGGGACCTCAGTAGCGTGTGGATGATCCATACGCAGCCACAACAGCTTGGCACCTCCTCCTCATACTGAGGTCCCTGACAGTGTAAAATGAATAAAGTGTAAAAATGGCCAATATGTGTTGTTTTTTCCTTATTACTGTGGGAGAGTGCAATCATCCAGTCCACCAAGCAACTCAAAACGAGAGTGAATACCAACAGAAGAATATTGCAGGGGATTTTGGCACATTTTTTTGGGCCGCTACCCACACGGTTAGCTGTGTTGCTCATTCCACGAATGCACGATCCTTACAAGTTGTACCTCGTTGTAAAGGTGACTAATCAGGCTTTCCAACGATATAAAATACAATACCAATTGGTATTATTAAAGGGGAGGAATAATCGACCGAAATAACGTTTCCGAACTTTTTTTGAGGAGTTTAGCTAATGTTAGCAATAGCAAATAGCCTAAGGCAAAGTTAGTTAGCTAGCTAGGTAACGTTTTTATCCAGGCGTAATCTATCCACTCGTTAATTTATCGTGTTAAGTCAAATTGGTATTGCTTTTTAAAATTCACTTTGACCTCTGACAATATACGACATTAGTATGCCAACTGCTATCATTTAAATTATAGGCCTGTTGAAATGCTTTGTGGATTGCTTTATGATAGGGAGAGTTGCATGATGCTGCACGGCGGGTGGTGTCTCTGTTGCAGAATGCCCTGGCCGAGACGGCTAGAGACAGTGAGGATTGAAATGTTTTTCACTTTTTACGAGCTAAAAGCAACCCTTATTTAACGTTGTGTCAAGACTTGTATATCTCGAGTTTTGGTGAGGGGGGGAAATGCCATAAATAATCCAATTTAAAAAACTTGTTTCATGTGACTGTTGATTTAAGGCACCAAATTGTATGTACTTTATATGTTTAAAATTGCAATCGGCAGACACAGCATCAGAGGCAGACTTCTGGCCAAGCAGTTCAACAGCAGACACAGCATCAGAGGCAGACTTCTGGCCAAGCAGTTCAACAGCAGACACCGCATCAGAGGCTGACTTCTGGCCAAGCAGTTAATTCAAGAAAATGAAACGTTCTGGATGTGTCTATATTTGGATAGCTTTTAATTCAAATGAATTAAATTAAAAATAAAAACTATCTGGATTTGACTGCATTTGAACAGCTTTTAATTGAAGAAAAGAACAAATGCCACACATGATTAAATAAATCGTCTAATGAGTCACATCGGCTACATGTCAACTTGCTTTCGTGAGGTTTGGGACTACGATCACGAAATTGATTAGAAGGGGTCTGGCATAGGCTAGATATTATGCACAAAAGGTAGCCTATTGTTATTATTAAGTTATTAGAAGGTAGGTTATATTGCCTACACAATTATCAACAACATAATTATTCATTAGCGTTTAATTCCAGGCTTGCTGTTTATTTTTACTAAATCATTGTCTGCACATTGATGTTCTCACATCGGATCAATCAATGCTGGCACTTATGGGCTATCGTGCTATTTTGTATTGTGCATAATAAATGCCGAGCCGTGGCTAATTACAACGCGGAGACAACTACTTTATCTGTGTTCAATTGGTGAAACTATTGGTCAGTTTCACTCTAGCCTTGGTTGAAATAATTGCACAATTGTATGAACAGCACTTAATAGGCTACAGTGTAGGCCTACTACTGCGTGAATGTGTAACTAAAAACATAATTTGAACAATTTTGTTAATGTTAACGTCATATTGCGTTACACTGCACTGCCCCTATAACCAAATAACTAAATCCAATTCATACCAATTTTATAATATAGCCTAAGGTTAACCCAATCGCATGCTAATATGAAAACCCTAAGGACTAGCCTATATAAAAAGGCATAGCTAGTTAGATTATAACGAGCACATTAAAGATAAGTTTAATAGTAGCCTATGCTATTGGTGATTTCAGGGACTGCCGATCAAGTCACATGAAGGAAAATCGGCCGATACGATCGACTCCATCCCAAACACCGGCGTCAAAATAGTAGGCTGACATTTATCTAGTGAGCGCTGTTCTTCATTTTTAAAATATGTAGAACAAAACGTAGAAGGTTTACGAATATGATTATTTTGACGTTATATTGATTGTTCATAAAGTATCACAGATCCATATTCATCAATGATTAGCCTAGCGACATCAATAGAATCACTATTCCCAGGCCTAGGCTATCATGTTAAATTCAATTTGGTAATAGGCTAATACAAAATTGATAAACCCATATTCTGTCAGAGAAATTTGCACAGTTTAGAACATATTAGCTAACGTTAAATCCACATTTGCACGACAACTATACTGAAGCATGTCAAGCCATTAAATAGGCTAAAGAAGTGTGTACGACATCGTCAAAGTAACAGGTTTTTAGTAACGTTAGGTTAGCCATCTAGTTAACGGAAATGAGTGGCAAACTTGGTGGCTTGTGTAAGATATCAAATGCTTATCCATGACATATGCTACACCAACAAGTAAACTAAATTCATATTTTACTTCATCATGATCAGCCATGTTCTTTGTCGCAGAATGGACTACGTGAGATCAAATGGCCAATCACAAGTCATAAGTCTATGCAATTCATCTACCTAAATCAAGAATGGAGACATCAGCCAACGATGCATTTCGAGCGAGCGTAAACCAATTTCGAGCGCAGAGCAAACCAAGTTCCGTGCTCGCTCGCGGATGCCATGGTTCTCTGCTCGCTCGCTTCACAGCTCCACGCTTGCACATGGTTCTGTGCTCGCTCGCTTCATAGCTCCACTCGCGCAGACACTGTTCTGTGCGCTCGCTTCACAATTCCACGCGCGCGCTATTTATGGAACTAAATAAACGCCATAAAGGCGTTCAGCTGTCAGATCCCGTTCCCCCTATGGAAACGGACAGATAAGGTGGTAAGATAATGAAACTTGGTGAATTATCTCTATATGGGGAGATGAGTTACCGCTATTAGTTTGGTGTATGTGAGCCCTTCCTTTCTGCAGAATCATAGGGGGCACGGTATCTGATGGGTTTAATTCAGCCATCAGATACCGTTCCCCCTATGGAAACGGACAGATAAGGTGGTAAGATAATGAAACTTGGTGAATTATCTCTATATGGGGAGATGAGTTACCGCTATTAGTTTGGTGTATGTGAGCCCTTCATTTCTGCAGAATCATAGGGGGCACGGTATCTGATGGGGTTAAATTCAGCCATCACATACCTTTCCCCCTATGGAAACGGACAGATAAGGTGGTAAGATGGTGAAACTTGGTGAATTATCTCTATATGGGGAGATGAGTTACCACTATTAGTTTGGTGTATGTGAGCCCTTCCTTTCTGCAGAATCATAGGGGGCACGGTATCTGACAGGCCTAAATTCAGCTGTCAGATCCCGTTCCCCCTATGAAAACGGACAGATAAGGTGGTAAGATAATGAAACTTGGTGAATTTTCTCTATATGGGGAGATGAGTTACCACTATTAGTTTGGTGTATGTGAGCCCTTCCTTTCTGCAGAATCATAGGGGGCACGGTATCTGACAGGCCTTAATTCAGCTGTCAGATCCCGTTCCCCCTATGGAAACGGACAGATAAGGTGGTAAGATGGTGAAACTTGGTGAATTATCTCTATATGGTTAGATGAGTTACTAGTATTAGTTTGGTGTATGTGAGCCCTTCCTTTCTGCAGAATCATAGGGGGCACGGTATCTGACAGGCCTAAATTCAGCCGTCAGATCCCGTTCCCCCTATGGAAACGGACAGATAAGGTGGTAAGATGGTGAAACTTGGTGAATTATCTCTATATGGGGAGATGAGTTACCGCTATTAGTTTGGTGTATGTGAGCCCTTCCTTTCTGCAGAATCATAGGGGGCACGGTATCTGATGGGGTTAAATTCAGCCATCACATACCGTTCCCCCTATGGAAACGGACAGATTTGGTGGTAAGATAATGAAACTTGGTGAATTATCTCTATATGGGGAGATGAGTTACCACTATTATTTTGCTGTATGTGAGCCCTTCCTTTCTGCAGAATCATAGGGGGCACGGTATCTGACAGGCCTAAATTCAGCTGTCAGATCCCGTTCCCCCTATGAAAACGGACAGATAAGGTGGTAAGATAATGAAACTTGGTGAATTTTCTCTATATGGGGAGATGAGTTACCACTATTAGTTTGGTGTATGTGAGCCCTTCCTTTCTGCAGAATCATAGGGGGCACGGTATCTGACAGGCCTAAATTCAGCTGTCAGATCCCGTTCCCCCTATGGAAACGGACAGATTTGGTGGTAAGATAATGAAACTTGGTGAATTATCTCTATATGGTTAGATGAGTTACTAGTATTAGTTTGGTGTATGTGAGCCCTTCCTTTCTGCAGAATCATAGGGGGCACGGTATCTGACAGGCCTAAATTCAGCCGTCAGATCCCGTTCCCCCTATGGAAACGGACATATAAGGTGGTAAGATGGTGAAACTTGGTGAATTTTCTCTATATGGTTAGATGAGTTACTAGTATTAGTTTGGTGTATGTGAGCCCTTCCTTTCTGCAGAATCATAAGGGGCACGGTATCTGATGGGGTTAAATTCAGCCATCAGATACCGTTCCCCCTATGGAAACGGACATATAAGGTGGTAAGATGGTGAAACTTGGTGAATTATCTCTATATGGGGAGTTGAGTTACCACTATTAGTTTGGTGTATGTGAGCCCTTCCTTTCTGCAGAATCATAGGGGGCACGGTATCTGATGGGGCTAAATTCAGCCGTCAGATACTGTTCCCCCTATGGAAACGGACAGATTAGGTGGTAAAATGGTGAAACTTGGTGAATTGACTATTTTGGGTGATGCATTACCAGTATTACTTTGTTGAATGTATTTTCTTTGGAAAATAGCGAGTGGGAAGATGACAGACCCTTTATTGTACATCACTTTGGATAAAAGTGTCTGCCAAATAAATGTAATGTACTGCTACTAATAACAATAATGTTCATTATTAATAATTAATTCACTTTATATATAGCGTTTTTCACACACACACACACACACACACACACACACACACACACACACACACACACACACATTCGTATATATACTGTGTGTGTATGTATATATATACTGCATATATACATGTATCCATATACATATATATACACACACATATAAAATGCAAAAATATACTCATGCCAGATAAAGAAAATAACCGTAGCATCACGTATCTTGTATCTACCACTAACGTTACCACTATTCGTAATACCACCATCATCAATACCCCACCACCTCCTCTTCTACTCGTAGGAATAATAATGATAGTAGGCTACTAATAATAATATACTCAGACAAGGTCAAAATAACTGTAGTATGACGTTTATTGTATATCTTACTCATAAACAGTCTGATCATGTTCATTGGGCTTCATATATATTTTATACAGTCGGTTATGTAACGTACACGTTACAAGACTTAAGTGAACGAATGTTTTTACTAACCAAGCCACTGACACCATACAAACTGACGACAAAGCCACCAGAACACTTGCTGCTTTTCTGATCGTATTTCACTGTTTTACGTATAGGCTGACCTGCATATCGCGGCTTCTGATCTTAAGATTTCCTCGTCGCAAAAGAACAAATCGCTTAAAACGTAGCCTTTACAAACTGAGATTCACGTAAGTGGCACGAGCATTCCTCCTTGGGAGCGAGCTGATCTCAGGTCGCGCGCCCATTACGCTATTTCCTGAAAAAATTGCGCAGCAACGCTAGGGGGAACATGATTTCGTGGGGGAACAGAATTCGACACAACACCGGCCCTGGTTTAAAATCTACAGATTTGGCACTCGTGTAAATTAGCCTATACGCCCAGGTAAGATGTGAACATATCCACACGCGAATGAAAAATGAATCATTTCTCGACATAATGACTACCAGGGAGACAGGGGAGTTTTCGTCTCAGCCTCTGTAACACTACACACATTTCTGCTCCCCCATTTAATGTAAATGTCAGTCAGTAATTAACTGACTGACAATAAAACGTAAAGGTCTAACCTTGAGTTTGCCTCCATCTGTAAATTACACTGTAAATAAGGGCTTCACAATTTAAGAGCTTGCGATGTACGTGCAGCGATCTTACCTTGCACAAATATCTTCAGCATCTCTGCCATCAGAAGTACAGCATCTCCACTGACTAAAAAGAAAATTAACTTCGTTTTAGGACGGTTTATGAGCTACGTTAAATGTTCACCAACTAATGTTAGCTAAAAGTTGGTTTCGCTATTGGGATAACTGGTTAACGTTACCTTTCGTTTTGTCGTCCTTGAAAAACAATGACAGTAGTTTGCCGACTGTTTCCTGTAAGTATGAAGATAAATGCGTAAAACTTCAGCTACGTAACGTTAATGTACAAATGCATAACGTTGCCGCAGTTGTAAATACCTTGCGTTTTTTTAAAAATCATGTCACATGTCTGAGCAACGATGTAGTTGGTTAACGTTAGCTGTCGCTAACTACCCACCTTTTTAAAGACAATTTCTGGTTCTCTGTCCTCCATTTTGAACCCCGTCCCGGCTCCCGCTCTGAATGACCGACTGTCTGTTTACTAACTTGACTTCCTCTAGCTTCCCCACCAAGATTGAAAATGGGCGTGTTTTCGAGTACACATCGGTGCGCAGTTGGCTTACCTCTTACCTGCCTCAGGCTGAAATGACAAACGCCGGAGCAGATACAACTGGGACAGTTTCGGACGTTTCTGAAACCGGCTGGGAGAAAAACTACATGGAGAAGTTAGCCGTGCTATTTGTGCTTGCAGAGGACTTGGAGGCGACAGAGATGTCCTGTTTACTTCAAAATCTTGAAGAAATGGAAGAGAACGAACGAAGGTTGTTTTAATACTGACTTACATTATTTCATGACTTGTATTGTTAGGGTAGTCAATATTTATCTTTTGCTACACGACTTTGGCTAAGCACCCTGACTTGTGCCACAGTGAAACTCCAATTAAAGTTATTGAATAAATATGTATAATTGCCATTGGAATTAAAGCGCTGGGTGCCGTTTCATTATCGAACAACTACATTATTTAGCTAAGCTGTCCTCTGTTATGGTAACATACCTGTAAACATTAGGCTGCTTATGTTCTGTTGCTCATATTCAGTTGTCTGTCAATTTATGAGATGGCCTAAACTACACCTGTCATCTCTGTTTAGACTAGTAAACACGGTAGACATGTAATTTTAGTTAATGTAAACCATCGTAATGTAAGACATCGTAGCCATCGGTAGCCATACATTGTAATGTGAGAATCTATGTAGCTATGTTAAGTATCATAACTTGCATGCATGTTTTCATAGACTTTTGAGTGGTGGTTCTAAAGAATATTTTGTTGCAGAATATTTGTATCAATATAAATGAGAAATGTCTCTTTCATGGGACTTTTTTTAGAGGTGTACAGTTAATGCATTGAAGATATTCCTTGTAACATAAAGGGAAAGTGTATTAATCCTAATCATTAATTATGTTGCTATGAAATAATAGTACTTGGTTGCATATCCTTTGCGTGCAAGGACTGCCTGAAGTCTGCGAGCTGTAGAAATCATCAAATGCTGGGTATCTTCACTGGTGATGCTATCTATGCCAGGCCTGTACTGCAGCCTTCTTCAGTTACAATATTTATGAAAATGCCCTCAAATTAAAGCTTACAGTCTCACAAGTTTAAGTCATTGTATCATTTCACATCCAAAGTGCTGGACTACAGAGCCAAAACACAGGGGAAAAAATGTCACTTCAATGTATATATCCTTTACTTGACCAGTCTGTTCAGATTTATTTTCACACTAAAACATTACATAGCATACATGATTCAGCTACTAATAATGTCAGTGTTCATGATTTATTCAAATTACATGACAGCACGTGGTCCCTTTGGACCCTGACAATGAACGTATTGAATTGAATGCCATTCAATGTCTTTAACAAGATAAATTGAGTTTGTATGAATGCATAACTAAGATAGTACATATAGGGACATTGGGATACTGGCAGTCGTTATGTGTTTTCAGGGAACAATGTCAAGATGGATGACATTTTCCTTGCCAGTTATGGTAATGTATAGATAAATAGAATTGTATTTGCATAAGATGTATTCCAATATCAAAATGTCGTCTTTCTTTTACCTGTCACCAATCATTGTTCGTATATTTCTGATTTTACAATAAACATACAAAATGACAGAAAGAACCCGGTGTCGTTGTGGCTTGAATGGTGGTGGAGGGGAATAGTCCTACAGTTTATTTACCTTTTGTGAATGTCACCATATCGTGTGAAATAAATATTCTGAAAATGTTCTCTGCTTAATTGCTAGTATAATTTATCGGTTTTGTTTTGGAGACCAGAACACCCACATCTAATGAACCCATAGCCATAATAACAGTGTTAGATCTTTAATCTCAATCATTAATCTTTCAACAATTTGCAAAGTGGATGTACAGCACAGTAGCGCCAGGATGTGTTACATAATATTGTTTAATTCGTCCTTCCCTTTATGTTATTATGGAATTGGCTTATTTGTATGTGGTCCCCTCTGCTGGAATGTGACAGGCAGAGGTCTGCCTATACACTGTCCCATCTGGAGATAGGGAAAACTCCACTTCTCAACAGAAGAACATCAGCAGAACATCCCTTCAGATCCGAATGAGTTGTCTTACTGATAACAAGGATGGTGAAGAGAAATATAAATTAGGTAACTTCCCAAATACTTTGACAAAAATGTATGTGTTATCATTTGGTGGTCCTACCATTCAATGTACATCACCTTAATTTAATTTATTGTACATGTCTATCGGCACCTCCACACTTTATATTTAATACTCCTACTCCTACTGTCCATATCTGGAACTGCTGCTAGTGTTTTACTGCTATGTATATTTATATTTATGTTATTCTTGCCCTTATTTGACTTTTTTTAAACAATTTAATATATATATTTTTTTGTTTTTGTTTTTGTTTGTTTTTAATGCCTATTACATAGTTGTTGCTTGCCATGTCCTAAGAATTTCATTGTTCAGAATGACCTTGTGTTATACCGTGCACTTGATAAATAAAAACACTTTGACTTTTGACTTTACCTTAATGTTCTATATGCTCACATCAAATGTTCTGAAGAGGACAATTTTTTGGACAACAGTCCAATTAGGATTTTACTCTTAAACCAGCTGTTATACAAATGCAAAATACAAAACACTCATAACAAAGTTGCATCTTTAATTTTATATAAAATATGTTAATCCAATATAGTTACATTATTGAACAAAACATTAAGTTACCTATATTTGGCCAGGCCTTTTTTTTGTGGTTATTTCTTGACACTTCTAGGTTCAGACAACATATTTTATAAAGTTAGAGGTAGGCCTACAGTTGGATTACAGAAGCAGTCAAGAATGAGAATTGGCATTTGTTAGTGTAACATTACCAATATTGTACTTTTCACATCCATATTGGTTTATCTCAAGAAAGTACATGTAAGGTACAGTATATAATAACCACAGTAGCGACCGTATGTGCTACAATCCCAAACTCCCAAAATGCATATTTATTTATTTATGTATTATTTGTATGAATAAAAAATAAATGCAAGTACACAAAAGTAATGTACAGAAATGTGTTCGATAGGTTGGGCTTATACTAGAACCTCACATTATGAAACAAAATCACATTAATTGAAGTACAAAAAAAGGATTGTATTAAATAATATATTTTTTTAAATAAGAGCAATAAGAAAAACAACAAAATAAATATTAATTGTGAAATTAGATAAGAGACCAGAAAGAGGGGGGAAATAGACTACTGCTATTACATTGTAAGATTTAATAAATAACCCTTATACCTGTGTTTGAACACTTAGGGAACATTTCATTTAGATTTTTTTTTTTTGAGAGTAGAATCAATACGCCGAGATAGGTGGCGATATTGTGAAATTATCCGCGTTTGTCGTGAGGAAACGCCACTCTCTCCTCGCTCTCTAACCAATTCTGTCGTTGGTTAGTTTGAAGGCGCGGCGAAGTTGTTGAAGGCGCCCGAGAGAGTAGGGCAGCCTGCAGACTCCAAGAAACGCCCTCCAAGAAACGCCCCCAACCAACTACGGTGGCCTTGGGGGATCCTGTTGGTTCGCTGCTGTTAATCCGCAGCAAAATTATGCACACTAATATAAATAGGTATATACTGAAAGTATTTAAATGTATGTAAGCCAGCTAAACAGTCAGTTCTATCCATATCCATTCTATCCATTGTTACCACTCATATTTCTGTCATGAGCCAAATGAATTACGAACGTTAGAGTGCTATATATTTTTACAATACAAGCTAATGAAAATTAACATGGCCAGGGAGACTATTGAAGAAGTCAGTAGTTTGTATTGAAATGGTCTGTTATAGCTCGCTAAAAGTATGGATTACGGCGAACCGTTCATAGCCTGCCCCAGCCGGCTGATATTTGTGGAGAGGTGAATTGCCAGAATAGATAAACTTTCAGAATTATTCGATTGCTTTCGGCCGCTGAAGCGGCCCACAGCGTCGTTCAGTTTTTTTCAATGGAATAATATGGTGCTGTGTCTGAAGATATTCATATCGAAAGCAATTTATTACATTGTTATTTCGTTGTATTGAAGACAAAAGTAGAATACTTTCGGAATATTTTATGAATGAAACTCATTCGTTAATGCAATTTAGAACTGTTCAATGAACCTATGTGTAACCTAATTGTAATTTTGAATCGTTATTTTGTATTTCTGAATCATTATTGTTTAATCATTCGGCAGGTTATCATTCGAGCAAGCTTGTTACCACCAGCTGTGCCAGCCGTTTAATTTTGTTCATTATTAAACCCTCCAGAATAAAACAAGGGTTGTTTCTCCTGACTTTTTTCCCCATAGAGTTCTATAGGAAAATGAGTCAGGAGAAATAACCCTTGCAGTGATCCATCCACATCTACTCAATATCTGGCAACAGAGTGATGGTTTGGGGCTCGTTCGATAGCTCAGACTCTTGATGACTTACAGCCATTTAGCCAGCCATGTGTTCCATACTGTACCAGTGTAATTTACAGCTGAATCTAGTCTCACCCCCAAATTCCCATAGAGATCAGTTAAAATGCAGAGAGGTTATAATCGCTTGGAACAGTACCTGAAAATAAGATATTGAGAGTCTTTTGATGTTGATTGGTCACAGACTTCAGAAAGTAACAGCATGCAAAGGATATGCGACCAAATATTAAATATGATACTTTAAAAATATGTTAAAGCAAAATATTCTAATTTTCTGAGACACTGAATTTGGGTTTTCATTAGCTGTAAGAAATAATCATCAAAATTACAAGAAATAAAGGCATGAAATATTTCACTCTATGTGTAATGAATCTATATAATATATGAGTTTCACTTTCTGAAATGAGTGACAAAAAATATAGAACTTTTTCACGATATTCCAATTTTTTGAGCTGCAACTATATACACTGCTTAAAGAAATTAAGGGAACACTTAAACAACTCCTCGTGTAATATCTCCTCCACGCTCTTGAGACTGTGCTGGGAGACAATAGGTAACCTAATTCTCGGGGTTAATAGTAAATAGTAAATCTCACTGTACTGTTTTAAGGCTGATCGTGAAAAACGAATAGCCCAACTAAAATGTTCCGTGAAACATATATATTTATTTATTTCTTATTTCGTCATAAAATCGTCATTAAATAACGTTATTTACACAATGAGAAATTTGCAGAATGTGTGTAGCTAACGTTAATCTAAAATGTAGGCTATTGCCTGGTGGATTATAAATTAATAATTTTAATTGAAAATCTTACTCTTAGTTTAACTAACCAGGAATGTCATTATTGTAGTGTAGTTGGCCTATATCACATCATGAAAAGTAAAGCTATTTCTGATTATTTGCGCCATGCTTCTATCAATAATACAAATGGGCATTCTGATAAGGTCTGGGGTAATTTAGGGTACCCCTCTCCGCAGGGAAGAACAAGTTGTGATTGGCAGACGGTGTCTGACTGATAGCACAACATTCTTTAGTTTGACACATAACTTTAGTAGCTAGTTTCAGCACTGGATTAGACGTGTTTCTGAACAAACTTTGTATTTCATAATAATTGCAAGTATAAGTGGCATTGCTGAAAATTAACGAATAGGCTGGTAACGGCATACTTTACGTAGTCTAATGACCTCAGTCGACTGGGCCAGATTTCGCTCATTACGCCGCTTACAAAAATACACAATTCCACACAGATAGGCCTACAGCATGACATCATTTAACATTAACGTTGCCCTGCATTGCTCTCTGACAATAAGCAGCTGAAGTAACTACGTCAGTTAGTTCCCTTCTGGAACTGAATGTGCTATACCTAGCTAGTTACATGGATGATCGCTTGCTAGATAAACTAAAGAGAGTCAGCAAACTAACTTACGTTAACACACGTTAACACGTTGCTATGATAACGTAGGCTAAATTCCCTGTTTTTGTTTTTTTGACGTTCAAATACGTTCACATAGCTAATTAGCTGAAGGGGCGTTTCTTGTAGTGAGGGGCGTTTCTTGGAGTCTGCAGCTGCAGCTATGTAAACTTGGATTTTTCGGCCATCTCGGACAGTTTCCGATGCAGGCCGACGCAGATATGACGTAAATCGGCTCTAGCCGAACACGCCCAATGATTCAATGTCGGATTTCAGGCTCAGTGGTTGTGAGTGACGTTTGCGGAATGCGACCGATTGCTGTAGTAATGTAGTTCACTTTAACATAACGTTATATTTAATTTATATTAATTGCGTGTGTGGTTCAAAAATCGCAAAGAGTGCATTTATTTGTGGAGATGATCTTTATTAACAAAACGTGAAAACTCTCTAAGGCTTATATTAACCACAGACCTTATTTTCGGCACGAATCTGAAAACCCCATGTTAAAACCCCATTGGAAATCGGCGAGGGAAGACCGGAAGAAACCTCCGAATTGGCCTACAAAAATACGTCATAACTGTAGCTGGCGAACTGAAGAGGGTAGGCGGAGCTGAACTCTGTTTCATTCATTTAGGCCTACACGATGCCATTTTAAATGTATTTTTCCACTTATTCACCATTGCGTTGCGACCATTTTCAAAACTAGCCTAATTTCCGAAGCACAAAAACAACGCCCAGAAACAAAGTTGCAGACAACAAAAAGAAAACTGCCATTTAATCCCAATGTCGTCTGACACCTGAGATTTTATTAACCCAAATATTAGGCTACTCATCACCCATCAATCCCGAACTCACACCCAAACTAAAAGGCTAGGATACCCAAAGCTATCCTCCAGACTCCGTCCTCATGGGGGTGGATCTCAGGAGTGGGTTTGGGTGGGCCCGGAGATGCATGTTTTTAATAAAAATAAATCATTATACAGGCTACTAAGTAGAATACTTTCCACTGATATTACCAAACATTGCATGTGATTGTGTTCTTCATAAAAAAATATTTGAATTTAGCATTAATATAAACTACATTTTAATAAGGGGGTCACAGAAATGTGTCGACAGTGGGTTGTGTGCTCACAAAGTCTGTGAACCCGTCCAAGTGGAAACATTTTCAGGTTTGAAAGTCTGGGACTGTTGTCCTGAAAAACGGAGATAACAGATGTGGCCCTGAGATTCCCCCTTTCCGGTTCCGCTTCCGCTACCACTTTGTTGCTCTATTTACATTCCTACATTCCCAGGTGAAACAAAAAGACAAAGACAGTATTACTAAGAAAAATTGATATATCTGGGCAGATATTTGAATAAATAATTAAAGAGACGTGCATCATTCACAAAATTGCGTCTTTGAAAACAACACTTTCCTAATGCCGTACTCCTGCTTTCCTACAATTGAAGCAGATGACCAAAGCGCACCGCCTCCCAGCTGCTGCAAACGGATCTCAGTTTTTTCCAGTGATTGTTCGCCAGGCTTTCCTCTTTTTGGAGGAAAGGCTGGTCTCGCGAGGTTAGTTCCAGGCCATGGATCATGTGTCACTCTGGATAACAGTATCTTGCTTAGTTAGGCTAATGATGACACAGCACTCCCATGGTGCCTAGCTAGTGAGTGTGGAAGAACCATCACCTGCTCCTTATTTTTGGAGGTTTGTAGAGTAAAGCCATGTCACATTTGCGTACTGAGATGGTTCCCATTCTCTTCCGACACACAAACATATTTCTTATTTTTTTTACACAGAAGGAAGTACATTTATTTACAACTCACAGTTCTTTTAAAATAATTAAAAAACACTACAGTAGAACTTGTTATAAAAATATAAATACAGTAGGCTTAAGAGGCTATACGTGCAGTGGTTAGTCCAGATCAATCCCTGTAAAACCCAGAAAAGCACAGAGAACAGAAGTTTGTCAGAAGTAGAATCACGCACAGTATAATCCGTATAAAATCAAGTTTAAAATGACACAGTTGGTAAAATTCCCAGAATGGTGGGAGACTCCGTTCGTCACCGGTCAGCAGTTTAATGTCATTCCCGTTCCACATTCGGGGTCTCTCGACCAAGAAGGTTCCTGTGGTCACACAACCAAGATGACTGCCCCTTGGTCCTGATAAAAACACGTTCCTTTTAAAAACGTTTCTTTTGAAGGCGATGACTGGAAAAACAGCATCCTTTGATTAAGCTCCAAGTGCTTTCAATTCCAGAGAACTGTTGTGTCCTGCTCCCTGCTCACTGTTTTGATTGGCTCATGTGGACCAATGGCTTCCAGTTTTTCCTCATGTATAAAAGTACAAGAGAAGGGGCTTTCCATTAAGGTGCCTCGTGAGCGCTTGGGTTCCCTTGCTTTGGCAGTGAGTTTCCACAGTGAGCTTTAACTTGACTCCTGCAATCGGTAGAGGTTCATGCGTAAATATTATAATACTATGTACGTGCATTACACAAAAAACAAGTTAATGTGGTGCGCGCATATGTGTGCGTGCATGTGTGTGTATGTGCGCATGTACAGTGCTGTGAAAAAGTTTTTGCCCCCTTCCTGATTTCCTCTATTCTTGCATATTTCTCACACTGGATGTTTTCAGATCTTTAGACAAAATATAATATTGATTTTAGGGAACCTGAGTTCCTGACACATTTGTTTTTTACTTATTAAATTTATTTAATGAACAATAAATCCCAACACCCATTTCCCTTGTGTGAAAAAGTAATTGCCCCCTTACAATAACTGCAGCCAATGTATAATAAAGTAATCATTTGTAATATTTGGTCACATATCCTTTGCATGCCATGACTTCCTGATGTCTTTGACCCAACAATATCAAAAGACTCTTGAAATCTTATTTTCTGGTATTTCTACAAGCGATACTATAACCTCTCTGCATTTGAATGGATCTCTATGGGAATTGGGGGGTGGGACTAGATTTAGTTGTAAATTACACTGGAATAGTATGGAACACATGGTTGGCTAAATGGCTCTAAGTCATCAAGGGTCTGATGTATCAAACGAGCCTCAAACCATCACTCTGCTGCCAGATATGCAGTAGATATGGATGGTTCACTTTAAGGGTTGTTTCTCCTGACTTATTTTTCCATAGAGTTCAATAGGAAAATTTGTCAGGAGAAACAACCCTTAAAGTGAACCATCCATAGCTACTGCATATCTGGCAGCAGAGTGATGGTTTGAGGCTCGTTTGATTTAAAAAAAAAAAAAAAAAAAATTTGTCTAAAGACCTGAAAACATCCAGTGTGAGAAATATGCAAGAATAGAGGAAATCAGGAAGGGGGCAAAAACTTTTTCACGGCACCGTATGTGTGTTTGTGTGTGCGCGTGCGGCTGTGTGTGTGTGTGTTATAGCATACCTCTCTGACTCTCTGACTCCTTTTGTGTACAGAGAGTGGGCGTCTTTGTTCATGAAGGTTCTGCAGTTTGGCTATCAGAAACTTCTTGTCCTCTCCCTCCTGCGGATACAGAAACAGCACTTAACACTGCAGAACCCAAACACACACAGTGTGTAAAAGCACACACTCACACTCACTCACTCATTCACTCACTCACTCACACTCACACTCTCACTCACTCACTCACTCACTCACTCACATTTTCAATCTGCTCCTGTAAGAGACTGATCACCTTCCTCTGTCCGTCCAGCACCTGCGTGTGGAA